>JBBPFP011082162.1:0-12390 GCA_037974795.1 Kaempferia galanga | reverse complement strand
CAGTCAATGCTCGCCCATCAAGAGGGTAAACTATCACTTCTTAGTCGTAGCTTAGTTGCAGAGCTTGTAGACGCAACAACAGACACATCAGGTGACCTACAAGGTGAAGCTCTCTTGCACAAGACTTATGCAGCACGGTTAATGAGTGGGGAAGCTGGGGCACCTATTGCTGCTACTTCAGTTTTGCGTTTTATGGTTGATTTGGCAAAGACATGTCCACCATTCTCTTCTGTGTGCCGGCGTGCGGAGTTTCTCGAAAGCTGTGTTGACCTATACTTTTCTTGTGTAAGGTCTGTTGCATGATGTCCTAATTCTTTAAGTACATTTAATTTTTGGTTTTAATTCCATTTCAAATGATTAAGGCTTATTCATCTATCATTTTTCTTGGATTATCCTTGCTATATTCTTATACAGGGCTGATTGTGCATTAAAAATGGCCAAGGATCTTGCAGCTGCGGCAGCAGAGGTGAAGAATGATGTTGATGATGATGAGGGCTCCGAGAACTCATTCTTGAGCTTGCCTCTGGAGAATGCTCAATCTGTGAAAATTTCCATGAGTTCTGGAAGCCATCTTCAAGAGCACAAAAGCACTAGCTCAGGGTATACATGTGGGTCTCCTAATCATCCTTTTGCTGATGTCGATCTTAAGAAATCTTTTAGTGAAGAAGGTGACCAAGCTGTTCAAAGTCCTGATGCAAAGATTTTTAGTCAGATGCCTGTTGCTTATACTACTACTGAGCTAAAGCTTCTTGATTCCAATGGGAGTGAAATTCCCAATCAACAAACTGATTCATTTAGTACCTCCTCCATCAATATGCCTAGTTCTCCAGCTCTTTCAGACAATTCAAACACAAAATCTGGAGCAACATCCACTGCATCTCCTGTTCTTGCTTCGACATCCTGGCTTGGCAGCACAAGTACCAGTGATTCAAAAGTGCAATTAACTGCTACTCCATCCATGAGATCATCTTTTTCATTAAACGAGGAGTCATCTCCTGATTTACATGAATCATCTGCTACAAGCATGTTCTTTCCTATAAATCCAAAGCTATTACTTGAAATCGATGATTCGGGTTATGGTGGTGGCCCTTGTTCTGCAGGGGCCACTGCTGTCTTAGATTTCATTGCGGAGATTCTTGCTGATATTGTCTCAGAACAACTGAAAGCAACCCAACTTGTGGAAAATATTTTAGAGTCTGTTCCACTTTATGTAGACATCAAGTCTACTTTAGTTTTCCAAGGATTGTGTTTAAGTAGACTGATGAACTTCCTTGAAAGGCGTCTCTTGCGTGATGATGAAGATGAACAGAAGCTTGATAAGAATCGTTGGACAGTAAACCTAGATTCTCTTTGCTGGATGACTGTAGATCAAGTGTATATGGGATCTTTTCCAGAGCCAATTAGCGTGTTTAGAATTTTGGAATTTCTATTGTCGATGCTACAACTTGCTAATAAAGATGGACGTGTGGAAGAGGCTGCCCCTGGAAAAGGAATTTTATCTATTGCCAGGGGAACTAAGCAGCTTGAGGCATATGTTCATGCCATTCTTAAAAACACAAATCGTATAATAATGTATTGCTTTTTGCCTACATTTTTAAATTCCATTGGTGAAGGTAATCTATTTTCAGTTTTGAATTGTCATTCTGAGGGGTCCAAGGGGTTATCATTCGACGGAATACAAGATGAGTCTACTGTTGACATATGCACAATTTTGCAGCTGTTAAGTGCTAACAAGCGGCTGATACTCTGCCCAAGCAATCTTGATACTGATCTAATATCTTGCCTCTGTGTAAATTTGATTGCTCTTCTTAATGACAAGAGATCAACAGTTAGAAACCAAGCAGTTGACATTATCAAATACTTACTATTGCATCGTCGTCCTGCACTTGAAGAATTTCTTGTGTCAAAGCCAAACCAAGGGCCTACTTTGGATGTTTTGCATGATGGTTTTGACAAATTATTGACAGGAAACTCCTCTACATTTTTTGACTGGTTTCAGAATTCTCAGAGAGCCGTCAATAAAGTCTTGGAGCAGTGTTCATCTATCATGTGGATGCAATATGTTGCTGGGTCAGCAAAGTTTCCTGGAGTGAGAATTAAAGGGATGGAAGTCCGCCGAAAGAGGGAGATGAGTAGAAAAGCACGGGACTCATCAAAGATAAATTTAAAACATTGGGAACAAATATATGAGCGAAGGAATGTTCTTGAATCTGGTCGAGATTTAATGTCTACAGAACTAAGAGCTATTCGCCAGGATAAATATGGTTGGGTTCTACATGCTGAAAGTGAGTGGCAAACCCATCTTCAGCAACTTGTTCATGAAAGAGGGATTTTTCCTATAAGGCATGCATCTGTGCAGCCTGAATGTCAGCTATGTCCTATTGAAGGTCCATATAGGATGCGAAAGAAACTTGAACGTTCTAGACTAAAAATTGATACAATTCAAAACATCCTTGCCTGGAGTTTTGAGCTAGAAAAGCCAGATCCTGGAAATGAAAAGCATGAAATTGCTGCTGATACATCTGGATCTGAGTCAGACTCATACTTTAATTTATTATCAAATGGAAATCAGGGGGAAAACTCTGATGGTGCTGACCATGAAGGCATTTTAGTAGAAAATGATGACTCCAAAATTGAAAGCTTGCCATCTGTGCAGATTGGGTGGAATGATGACTTCTCCAATATGAACGAACCAAGTGTTCAATCTGCCACAGAAGTTGGTGGCAAGTCGAGTTCCTTCTCTGTGTCTATGACATATGGCAAAAGATCTGAACTAGGATCCCCCAGGCAATTATCTTCATTTAAGGTTGATGAGGTGAGAATTTCGGAGGATAAACAAGAGAAAGAACAGCTTGATAATGGTGAATATCTCGTCAGGCCTTTCCTTGAACCTTCAGAAAAGCTACGATTCAGTTATAACTGTGAACGGGTTGTTGGACTTGACAAGCATGATGGTATATTTCTTATAGGAGACTTTTGCTTATATGTGATTGAGAACTTCTATATCGATGATTCTGGATGCATTTGTGAAAAAGCAAGTGAGGATGATCTTTCAGTGATTGATCAAGCATTGGGTGTGAAGAAGGACACTTCAATTATCAGTGAGTTCCAAGAAAAATCTCCTTCAACATGGGACATGCCAGCAAAGACAATGGCTGGTGGAAGAGCGTGGGCATACAATGGAGGTGCTTGGGGAAAGGAAAAGGTTTGTAGTACTAAAAATTTGTCACACCCATGGCACATGTGGAAGCTTGATAGCATTTGTGAACTTCTGAAACGAGATTACCAGCTTCGTCCTGTTGCTATTGAGGTATTTAGCATGGATGGCTGTAACGATCTTCTGGTTTTCCATAAGAAGGAGAGAGAGGAAGTCTTCAAAAACTTGGTCTCAATGAACCTTCCACGGAATAGCATGTATGCTTCTTTCCATTTGGTCTACTTTCTTACAAGTATTTGGTAGCATATGCATCATTTATTAAAATTTTGCTATATCCTTTTTACTGGTATTTTTGTTACTACAGATCTTTCTTTAGACTGCAATCATTGACTAAGTGTAGCATTCTATATTATGGTGAAAAAATGTTAGCTCATGTTGCAAGATAGTAGCTTCCATCTTTTATCCAGAATTGGTTTCAAAATCATAGGAAAAAAAGTGTTATCTGCATCTTTTGTTTCGGACAGGTTAACATTTTTGGTTAAAAAAAATTATGAGCTTTTCCATTCTATGTAATTTTCTGAGTTATGCTATAATATCTTTCTCCTTTATTCTTATATGTGCTTTTGATGTCCTTGTGAATATCTGTTTGTTCTTTTCTTTCACATTGTTAATAGGACCAAAAGAATTTTGATATCTTCCTCTTTTAAACCCATGATCTTTTCTATGTATTCCCAATGTGGGATTTTGTTTACAACCTTGCAATCCAACCGTTAACATCAGATCTAGAACTTTTTGGAAGAGGTGATTCATGGATTTCATGTTAGAATTTACTTTTGATTGTTTGAGCGGAACAATAAGGTTGGTCCTTCTAGGAATTGGCATTGATGTTTTAACAAGGTACAACACAGTTGTTGATGTATGAAAAAGAGAGAAATTTTCTCGTTCCTTTTTTCTGGGCAGCAAGGTGTTTGTGGGAAAATTTCCTGCAATTTTGTGCATCCTATATGGATATTCAACTTGTTAATTTCTTTTGTGGTTGTGAGGATGCTATGTTTTATTTCTCTGTTCTTATCTGCCATTACTTCAACACTAAAGGCTTTTTTCTAGTGGTCTAAATTTTCATTAATTGCTGTTGTTCTTTTCTTCCTAATGTGTTTGTGTCATTTTCTCATTCTTCTGTATGAGCATAATACAAATGGAGTTGAAAATAATGGTGAATTTTTCTCTTCAACCTGTCATAAGGTTGTCTTTTGTATCTCAATTTATAGTTCCTTGCCATTGAAAGGAGTAAAATGCTCATACATTAAAATGCTAACAGGTTGGACTCAACAATATCTGGGTCATCAAAAAAAGAAGGCAATGAGGGAAGTCGCCTTTTTAAGATCATGGCAAAGTCCTTCTCAAAAAGATGGCAAACTGGAGAAATCAGCAATTTTCAGTACCTCATGTACCTTAACACTCTTGCAGGACGTGGGTACAGTGACCTTACTCAATATCCAGTATTTCCATGGATTCTTGCAGATTATGTAAGTGAAAATCTGGATTTGAAGAATCCTCAGACATTCCGAAAACTTGATAAACCAATGGGATGCCAAACAGCAGAAGGAGAGGAAGAGTTCAAGAAACGGTTAGCCTGATTTCCTTTCGTAAATTTGGTTTCCCTCTAGAAATATCTGAATATTCTCATTTTTCTGTCTTATTGTTCATCTGTATGTTTCAGTTATGAAACCTGGGATGATCCTGATGTTCCCAAGTTTCACTATGGTTCCCATTATTCCAGTGCCGGAATTGTACTTTTCTATCTTGTCAGGCTGCCACCATTCAGCACAGAAAATCAGAAGCTACAAGGAGGACAGTTTGATCATGCAGACCGTTTGTTCAATAGTGTGAGGGACACATGGTCTAGTGCAGCTGGGAAAAGCAACACATCAGATGTGAAGGAACTAATCCCAGAATTCTTTTATATGCCTGAGTTTCTTGAGAACCATTTTAACCTCGACTTAGGAGAGAAACAGTCAGGTGAAAAGGTATTATAATTGGTCAAGTACCATCCAGTTATCTTTTCCATTGCAGTACATCTATCTGCACATACTTTCATTTTCTTTCTTGCACCCGTGCTTTGTGAAGCTGACATGAGGCTCTTTTTAGGTTTCCAATGTTATTCTACCCCCTTGGGCCAAAGGTAGTCCTAGAGAATTCATAAGGAAGCACCGAGAAGCTTTGGAATCAGATTATGTTTCTGAAAATCTGCACCACTGGATAGACCTTATATTTGGATATAAGCAGAGAGGGAAGGTGGGCATCTGTTCTGAAATCATAGCTCCTGTATTATTGTCAATGTCATCACCATCTTCTGTTCTAAGCCTTGATGCTAACATGTTTATATAGCACGATGCAAAAAATCACTGGATAGACTTAATGGCTGAACAAGATCTCCATCTGCTCAGCCAAACTGGTTAGGACATACAATAACCTCAACTGGAAGAATTCGCTTTGCCCTCCTAGCCATTCTGACTATAAAGAAATTGTTTTACTCAATCCTAAACAGGCTTTAGAGCTGAGTTTAACGACTGTTATCTCATGCCCACCTATTCTGTCATCTAATGCTCTATTTTCTGGGATTTTGTTTTCATTGATTTGATATTCACTGAACTTTTTAATTGCATCTCTAATGAGATTCATCCCATTTTAGATTCTTTGATCCACAAGTATTGTGTTGACAAAAGCACTTATAACCTGAATTTACTTTGAAGACAAAAGATACATGTTATCTGATTGTTGGACCTTTTTTATTTGTCATACATATTGCAGGCATCTCTCATGCTATCTAATTGGGTTTGATGTGGTTTAACTTTGAGAAACTATAATAACTTTGGATAAAGACCAATTCTCATTGATATTTCTGTCGTATATAAATCATGGTTGTTTAAGTTTCTTTAGAATTTGCTAGTTCTTATTAGCTAGGCTTTAGATTACCATGTGTCACAAGGTCTTATTCATTAGAATTTTAGTCAAAACAACTGATGTTTCTTCCATTAACATCATGGACCTCAATCTATAGATGGATAATTATCAGAGATATTTCTTGTCTCCGTGAAAGAATATGGATAAATTTGTGATAGGTTTTTCTTTCTTTTATTTACAACATGGAAATGCCCTCTTAAATATTCATGAATGCAATTAAGATACTATTAGAAAGGAACTATTTGTTTTGTCTAAACTTTCTTATTTGATGAGTTCTTATGGTGCTTAATGATGTTGAACTCTTACAGGCTGCCGAAGAAGCTACTAATGTTTTCTATTACTATACGTACGAAGGAAATGTGGATATAGATTCAGTTACGGATCCTACTATGAAGGCCTCAATCTTAGCCCAGATAAATCATTTTGGTCAGACACCTAAACAATTATTCCAGAAGCCTCACCCTAAGAGGCGAACTGACAGGAAAATCCCCCCTCATCCTCTACGGTACAGTTCCAATCTTGTTCCCCAGAAAATTCGACGATCTCCTTCTTTTATATCTCAGATTGTGACATTCAACGAAAAGGTTCTTGTTGCTAAGGCAAATAGCGTAATTAGACCAGTAACTTATAACAAATATATATCATGGGGCTTTCCTGATAGAAGCTTGAGGATACTTACCTACGATCAGGATAAACTTCTCTCCACTCATGAAAATCTTCATTGTGGAAGCCAGATTCAATGTGCTGGAGTCAGTCATGACGGTCAGTTTCTAGTGACTGGAGCTGACGATGGTGTTGTTGCGGTTTGGAGATTCGACAAGGATAACCGATTGAGTAATGGGAGGGCCCTTTGTGCTCATAGTGGAAAGATAACATGCATCCATGTCAGCCAGTCCTACTCTCTTATCGTTACTGGTTCTGACGATTGTAGTGTAATTTTGTGGGATCTGACTAACCTAGCTTTTGTGAAGCTGCTTCCACTGTTCCCTGCACCGATATCAGCTGTCCATGTGAACGAGCTCACTGGAGTTGTGCTGACTGCTGCCGGCATTCTACTTGCAGTTTGGAGTGTGAATGGAGATTGCCTTGCAGTCGTCAACACCTCACAGCTCCCTTCGGATCTTATTCTGTCAGTTACAAGCGTTACACATTCTGATTGGCAAGATGCAGATTGGTTTGCAACTGGCCACCAGAGCGGAGCGGTGAAGGTTTGGAACATGCTGCATTACTCGACAGACAAAGCGAACACCAGGAGTAGGTCACCAAAAACCGCCACTGCCACGGGAGGATTGGCCTTGTGTGGGAAGCTACCTGAATACAATTTGATTTTGCACAAAGTGCTCAAGTCCCATAAGCATCCGGTGACCGCGCTTCATGTTACAAGTGATCTAAAACAAATGCTGAGCGGGGATTCAAGTGGACACTTGCTATCGTGGACTGTTCCAGACGATAGCTTGAAAGCTTCCGGAGGCCTAGGATGATTATAGTTGTCAATCTGCTAAGGCTTTAAGAAAGCTCAGGTCCGTGAATCTGTGGCATAATTTTGATCACTAGCTGACCACTGTTTCGGTGTCGGTATGCCTACCCTGAGCCTTTGGGGCCATCACAGAACAGCATGCCGATATTTTTAACAAAGTTTATGGGCTATGACGATAACTGGCAATAAGGTAACCGAACTTACGCATAGCAGTGGCTTAGCCAACATTTTTTTTTCGTTTGTTTTGGTGAAGGCATTGCAAGCAGGGATGCTGCATTCTGATCGCCATGCACTGTATGAATACCTTTTGTGGTGTAAATAGGCGATAACCGGCCATTCCACATTACGTTGTATAGGATATGCAATATGCATAGAATACTTTTTGGAGGGGGAGGGGGAGTGGGGGTGTGTAATAGGTTTTTGGGGGAGTTTGTAAGTGTGAGGAAGGGGCTTGATATACGTTAATTAATGACATTGTTTTTTGTTGTTTATTATTCCAGAGGGTGTGATTTTCCACCCATTATCCACCTCAATGTTTAGTGTGGATGGTTCTTTGGTGTAGCCGTAATTTTCTACCCATTTCTTCTGTGTGGTATTTAAAATTAATTATTGTAAAAATAAATAAGAAATGGAAGGATAGATGCAATTCAACAGACACTAAATGAACGGAATGGATCGGCTAAACCGAAAAGCAAAATAACAACGATTTACTATTATGAGTGTATACTATTTCTCGAAGACAGATACAAGCAACAAAAAACAAGAAAAAGAAAAAGAGAGACTGTTTATGTTCTATCCAAAAATTTTGAAGAGCAAAAGCAAAAACATCAATAGAAATTAAACTATTATTTATTTAGGCTATCTGTCCGCTAGAGAGAAGATACATGCCTTGAACGTTGTCAATCCTTAGCGTCCGCGATGCCTCCTGGAGTTATCTGGAAAACGTGATTCCTGGGTCAAGGATACCAACAGATCATTCATTTTCTCCATTTACTTTCAGCAAAAAAGGTAAAAAAAGATTTCATAATAAAACAAATCAAATCAGTTCTTTAGATATTGTTAATAGTTTTTATAGATTTGGAAAAACAAAAAATAAATAAAGTTATAAATTTGAAGGATATGGCTTCAGCCTCTGGAAGATTGGGAGCGTCAAAGATCTTGCAGACGCGCTGCTCGCCTTTGCCTTTCCTCAGCATGAGTCGGATGGTGACGGCGTGGGCAAGCACATGACCTCCCGCTGGCTTCTTAGGATCCGATATGAACATACCACCTCCAGGATCCGCAATTACTAGCAATAAAATAAATAAATAAAATTCGAATTCTGATGATAATAAAAAATCAGCATCGATGAACACAAACGTTCAAGACAATAGGTGCAAGTTATATTTCACATCTTAATCATTTATTAAAAACACATGTCGAGATCCGAAATCCAACCTTGGTTGGTTATGAAGACGGCCACATTGAACTCCTCGGCAATCTTAATCAAGCGGGAGAGCATTTGCGCCAATTTTTGCTGCAAAAGAGGGGTTGAAGAACAATACAAAATATAATATGAGCTTGTGCTGTGTGACTGTGAGATGAGCGCATTGAGCAAAACCTGGCGCTCGGCAAGCTCGCCGCGCCCAGAGAAGTCGACCCGGAACAATGCGATCACGGAATCCACAATCTGCAATCCCACACAGGCTAATTCAAAGTTAACAGCGGCAGGTGATTAAAAAACAAAAATGAAGGCATAGTTTAGGGTCCAGTTTTGGACCAGAAGCCTGAAGGGCTCTTCGGACATCTTGGCGGCGAGGCCGAGGAGCAAGTTGTACTGGTGCTCGTAAGTATAGGCACGAGCGTATATGATCTGTTCTTCCACCGTGCACAAATGAATCGGGATTAGTCATTTGGATCTGAGTATAAAAAAAAATGAATTTAAGGAGGTGAAGAAGAACTCTAGGCCTTGCATTATCAAGAACGGCCCCAGCGTCCATACCGAACCTCTCTGCAATCGGCACGATCCGATCTGGACGGCTGGGATTCAATCAAGGGAAGACGTGCACATTTCAAGTGTTGTTTACCTCCAAACCAATCAATCACAGAAGATAACTGAATTGGGGATCAGAAGGATACAAAGTTCCCTCGGTGTCGATGTACGCGACCTTCCCGTTGCCTCCGTGCATGTGGATCGGTAGCTGTCGTGAGCAAAAATGCTGAGTGAGTCATAGGAAGAGGAAATCTCCAGTGTGTTGAATTCATCAAATGACATGCACCTGCGTTGATACGCAGAGCGTGTGTGCCAATTGCGTCTTCCCTGATCTGCGTTGATACTCAGTTTAAGTTACGTTATACTAGAAAACAGGAGAAGCGAAAGGGAATATAAGATCAGTTGCATAAAAGTTTCGAACCGGAATTCTCCAAACGCCTCAGTGATTGAGAGCGTCTCGATTCCACCTGTTTAATTTCAATCAGTGTTGTGATATTTCTGTTTAGAAGAGGGAATATTTTTAATTTTACCGCCAAGGAGTTCATCCAAAGCTTGGCTCCCCGTGGTAATTCGAATCACCGCCTTTCTCTGTGGAATAGGGTAAGGTCAGCTGGAAAGATCGGCCGTTGAAATGCCATTCAACGGATCAGATGTGATCTTACCCTGAGGAGCAGATCGCTTCCGGTTACGTACCCCATGTTCTGCGATTCGTGAACCAGGGAAATGGATTGAATAGATCAAAATAACGACGCAAGTTAGGGCGATTCAGGACAAAAAAAAATGGTGATGAAGGAAAGGTGCCTAACCACGAGCTTCTCAGCAGCCTCGCAGATCTTATCCACCTTGGCTTCGGATAGTCCCTTGATCCCCGTTAAGTTCTAGAAAAGAGGCGAAAATGGTGATTGGTTGCTCAATGTTTCTAACGAGATCTGAATCGCATTTTAACATAGATCTAACCTTTTTCGTGTGCATCATTAGACCATTGCAAGTGTAGATCCCTGAATCCTGGAGCTTCTTAATGTCGCCCGCGTTAATCCCTTGCGAAATCACTGCAAGTCCCTCTCAATCAATCAAATTACAGATAACTGGCAAGCAATTCGAAAAAGCAAGACAAAACAAATCTCCTAACGAGACCAGAATATGATCGAACAAACACTCGTAGACCAACCCATCAGATCCAAACTAGCTAAGGAATGGATGATCAGAATCAGAGCCCTAACTGTTCCAACAAAGCGACGAGCTAAACAACGATCGATAAAAACCAATACCGGCAAAACGAGAAAGATTTTCGGATCCGAACTTACATTTGTCGATCGATTCGAAGAGCTCTTCTTCATCTTCATCTTCCCGATCCACCAGCTGCAGTTGGCCGTGCTCCTCGATCATCTTCTCTTTCCCAGAGCGGAAACCCAACGCGAGAGGTGGGAGACGAAGGAGAGGTTTTGAATCTGACTCCGATTTAAGAATTTTCGATCGACTTCCAACCTTTCAGCTATTTATAAAGCTGGACTGCAGCGCTCTCCTTCAAACCAGTTGATTAGGGCCTTCCACGTCCGTCCGTTATTTCCCGCCAAAACGAACAATTTGAATATAATTTTATATTGAATAAAACACACAAACGTCATACAAGACAAATGAATGATCGAAAAAAAGAGCATAAATAAAATGTCGACCAATCAAACACATGGATATATTTTGAAGCTCCACGTCGATCAACAACATGTTACTGCCCAAAATCATGGGTTTTAATCACTAACAGCAAACTAAGTAATTCCACACCATCAAACAACATGAGAACCATTTATACAGAAACAATAAAAATATCCTGATATCATATCAGAATTCTTCAGTTCAATCCGAAGAGGTCGATGCCTGACTTGCAGAAGGCAGATTCAGTTGCCACCCTCCCATCACTCGGCTGAATTCACGAAAGTCCACATGCACATCGCCATCGAGATCGACTTCCTTAATCATCGCCTCAACTTCTTCATACTGCACTTCTTTACCAAGATTGCCTATGACACTCATGAGCTGCATTCAGAAGTTGTTAAAAGAGGATCAGACCAGATTAAAGGATCAGATTATGACCGGGTCAAGTCATGATCAGATCGAGGACATAGTAATTATTTTTGAGTAAAATTGCTGAGTCAATTGACTAAGTCACGTAAAAATACTATATATTATATACATGGTAATTATTTTTAAGTAAAATTGCTGAGTTAATTGATGTATTATTTATTCTTAGTTATGTTAAACATCTAAGTTCTTATATGTAATAACGTTGATTGTTTTTATAATTTAGATAAATTGCTGATCCTATACTTATTTATATTGTTATATATTTTTTTAATGATATTAAGGATAGTTTTTAATTGTAAAAAATTATAAATTATTAGTATTTTATGCATAAGTATATTCATAAATTGTTTATTAGCTTTATTAGATTTAGTTATATTTTTTTACTAGGTAAAATTTCTTTTTTATTGGAATCATTAAAAGCTTTTTTTTTCCATTTATCATTAAAATAGTATTCGATTTCATTTTTATTCTTCAAAATATTCTTGTTTTATGATGATATAGAAGTTAAGATTTATTGTTGCTGAATATTGTGTCTAAGTTCTGAATCTGATTCCGGAGGATTTTTTACTCCGAATCCGATTTCCTGTTCGCTACCTTTATAAGCACCAATCACCAAATCTAATCTCTCTCCGGACTTACTCAGCCGGTCCATTTCTCAGCAGGCGGGATCCCCTGGTGCGTGGACCGCTCCTGATCCGTACAGTACAGACCATTGGATCAGCAGGGAGGGCCTGATTGATT
>JBBPFP011081951.1:0-12392 GCA_037974795.1 Kaempferia galanga | reverse complement strand
TTTTTTGGACGAAATCTCATCTCATGGAATTCGAAAAAGCAACATACGATATCTCATTCAAGCACTGAGGTTGAATATGAAGCTATAACAAATACAACGTCTGAAATTATTTAGCTTCAATCACTTTTATCTAAACTTCATCTTGCATCAAATATTACACCAAAAATTTGGTATGATATATTGGAACAACATATCTCACAACAAATCCAATCTTTCATGCTCACACGAAACATATGGAATTGATTTTCATTTTGTTTGAGAGCGTGTGGTGACTCAACAATTATCGATCTCTTATATTTCTGCAGAGGATCAAATTGTTGATATCTTTATTAAGTCATTGTCCAGACAATGTTTTAACATATAAAGAGACTTATTCAAAAATAACCAAATTAAGGATCAAAACAAATTAGTATTGGATAATTCTTCCTTATTAATATTTGACCAAGTACTTATTTCCTTATTAATTGGTCAATTGACCTAGTACTTTTCTATATTATATGAGACATTGTAGTTATGGACAATCTGATCAATAAAATAAGTGTAGCTTTCCTCTCTTAATTTCTTTCTCTAAATATTGCTCTTGATATTATTTTCATAAATACCTCCTTGCTAACGATCTTTCAATTAATAGGTTAGGAAGGTGGGGAAGGTTGCAAGGGCAATTGCTATTATGAGCCATCCTATACCAAATACAGACGAGTCTCATTCAGCACAAGTTATATTGCCACAGAAACAACTTGGACGCAAGTCTGACATGTGAGTCCTTGGAGATCATATCATTGTTAATACCATAGACATTGAACTACTTCCAAGCTAACTAATTTGTTTGAATATTTTATGATCTTCATTTGTCTTGGTTTGGCAGGTATCTCTTTTGTTGTTCTTACTCTCACAATGTTGCCCCCAAAGGGAAGTTTATTGCATTTGTCTCAACAGAAGCTGAGACTGATCGGCCTGAGTTGGAACTGAAGCCTGGTATCGATCTTCTTGGACCAGTAGATGAGTTGTTTTTTGAAACTTATGATAGATCTGAGCCTGTCAACGAACCGTCACTGGATAATTGCTTTATCTCGACTGTAAGTGTCCATGATGCGTTTCTTAGTTTTCCGATTCCTTTATGTTTTTTTGACCTTTTAACAACTTCAATCATTCTCAGAGTTACGATGCTTCAACCCATTTCGAGTCCACCGTCATGGATGTGCTTTCCATGTATAACATGATCACCGGAAAGGTAAATCTTTTGCCAGGTGTCACAAGCTCATCAGCCTATTAGTATTTAGTATTTAAATACTTCATGCTATGCTATAGATGACCACCTAATGCATGGTAACTACCACAATCAAAAGGAGACCCCATTTTGTGAAGAATGTTGCACCTGTTTAGCATCATTTTGGTTATACTACCTGCACTGTTTGCAGTTACTTTCTAGACTTACATTGTTAGCAAGATTATGCTCTACAATTCCTATCCAGCACTTCAGTAGGAGTCCTTTTCGTAACCTCGAACACATTCTTATCATGTTGTTTTCCGCTGCAGTCGCTTGATCTCAGCGTCGATCTCAGTGCTGCCAGTGCTGCTGAAGAATATTGACAGCTTCCTTTGATGTATACTATTACTTGATCGAGCTATGTTTTGTCTCGATGATTGCTATAATCTGTGTTCATCAAGCTCTGCTATGTCACTTGGGTTAAATTATGACATGTAAAATGTATGGCTGTTTAACTGCTCAAACGGTTGGAGACTTTGCAATCTTTAAGATACTAAACTAATCACTCGATGGTTTGATTTACCCAGCCTTAGACCACTTGGACTATAGTATTATTTGAGTAACGTTTGAATAATGCAACACATGCATTAAATGTGGTAAAAGACAATTTGCTCACATTTAGCGCCTCCGTCAATCTGTCCTTGGGTCAACATGAATGAGGTAAATTATGGGTGGCTATTAGCCATTAGTGCAAATGATTAAGGCATGGGGGAGGCATGTTCGGGCATGTCGAGATTCGACCTCTTGATCTTATATGGTAATCTCCCATATCTTAACCATCGTACTGCTTCGAAAGGACGTAACACATGGATTAAAACTCATGCATGCGGTGAATTATAACGGAATGCAATGAACATCAAGTGCATTACTTTAAATTTTTTTTTACCATCATAATTAAAAAAATAAAAGAACTTTTTTTTTACACAGTGTTATTCCTTGAGTTATTTTTTTTAAAATTTAATTTAAAAAATTAATATTTATTTAAATATAAATCTTAAATGGAATACTATATTAGACGTACAGAATTTATTTATTTTTAATTTTTTTACTTAATACTATAATCTAATTAAAAATTTTAAATCTAGAGATAAAATTCTAAAATTTTACTAGTTGAATATTATAAAGAAGTTTGAACTTTTTATGTAAAAAGTTTTTTAAAAAAATTAAGATGTTATCTCTAAGGTTTAAACTTCTTAATTGGGTTATAGTGTTAAATTAAAAGAAAAATTGAGAATAAATAAATTTTAAATGTTTATAGGGTATAATTAAGTATTTAAAATTTGTATTTATAAAAATATTAAATTTTCCATCTAAATAAAAAAAACTCAAGATCATATTTGAGATATCACAAATAAAAATAGAAATATATTTATTTAATATACAGATGTTTTTTTGGGTAAGAAAAATTTCAAAATTATATGTATTTAATTTAAAATAAAATAAAAATTAATAAATAGATGATGGGATCCTAAATAATGAATATTAATATTAAAATGAATGTAAATAAAATAAATATATTAATATAATATGTATATGACATATGAATTTCATAAATAATGAGTGTTAATGTTAAAATGGATGTGAAAGAACGAATGTATTAATATAATATGTATGTGACACGTGAATTTTATATTTTTTATGAGATGGTTTATGTTATAATGTTAAATGAACATGAATACCTTTATACTTATGGTTTATTAGTTTTTTTTAATATATATATCTTGTTTGAAATATCATGCAAATAAATTTCAGGAGATGCACAAATAGTTTATCCTAATTAATAACAGTCTATACGTCTTTCATTAGTCGCAGGCTCTTAGCTAATCAACTGATAAATCATGTAATTGATTTTTTTTTGTTTGTTTGTTTCAAGTTTGTCATTTGATTAGATAAATTAAATTCTACACTAAAAAAATATTATAGAAAAATAAATTGATGCAACACAAAAATGCAGTTGACAGGCTTGACAGCAAAGTCAGAGGGTAAAAATTGTCATTTATCAAATTAAATGGATGAAAATGCACGAGTTAGGAAATTTTCTCGGATTAACCCGAGAGTCAAAATTGATTTTGACCATCCTCCTGCGTTTCTTCTTTGTTGCGGCAGTCGTGTTTCGTTTTTGGATGACTCGAGCGCTTTTGAGATGGACTCCCTTCTTCCCCTCTCTCAACCTCAAACCTTCCTCCTCCCCTCACTTTTTCCTCCTACTCCCGCGTACCTTTCTGCCCCGTCCTGCTCCCACTTTGTGCTTCTTCTCTTCCTCCTCCTCACCTGGTGCCGCCTCCAACTATCTCGATCTCTCCGATGACGATCTCATGGCGCAGTGCGACGTGGACACCTTCAAGTCATCAGGGCCCGGAGGTCAGCATCGGAACAAGCGTGAGTCTGCCGTTCGCATCTGCCACCGCCCAACTGGCGTCATCGCCCAGGTCTCACATACCCTAGACCTCCTGGGGAGTCAATCTGAGCCGCTGAGCATCATTTTATGATAAAGTTGGAATTTTGTAGGCTGCGGAGGAGCGATCTCAGCACAAGAATCGAGCAATGGCGCTTACTCGCCTGCGTACTAAGCTAGCTCTCAAAGGTTACGCTCCAAAAATCATTTCCTTTTTGGGAACTTGCTTAACTATAGTTCAATTTTGAATCATTCTACAAAGATTTGAATCGATTGGTCTCTTTGTTTTTCCTACTAGCATATATTCTTTTGTGTTAAATATATCATATGGTCTTCCGGTTGAAGTATACTTTTTCTTAAATTAGTCAGGAAGGCAATAGACTTGGAAGGATATACACCTTCGTATGAGCTTCTTAAAATCCTGCCTGCAAAGTCAGCTATTAGGGGAAAAGATGTTGGCCCTCAGATTGGTCCAAACAATCCTAAGTTTGCTCTTGTATGAACTACTACTGCAACTGCTATCGTTTACTAGTGGTGGATCTTGGAAGCCATTATTTGGAAAACATTAAAAAAAATTCTTTGGTTTTTTTTGTTCAACAGGGAATGCAAGCTCTGTTAGATCTAATATATGCTGTAGAAGGCTCTGTTTCAGAAACAGCAAAAGTACTGGGGTATTTCCCTTGCGTCTTCCAATTGAATTACACATTTTGTTCGCTTCTTTATAAGTTTAGTGCATGAGGAATTTTCATGGATTATTTACGTTCCATACTTCAAATTTTTAAGTTTTAATACTTACTGATGGAAGATTGCAAGCAAAGATACTCTTTTTCCTTATTTATAAAAGATATAACTGATATTGCAATTAATTTTTATCTGGATTCAAGTACACGTACACAGTTGTTTTCATTCTTTTTATGTTACTATTGTTTGCTAAGGTAATTTTTTTCTACTAATTCCATGAATGGTTTGTATTGAGTGCACTTGTTACATTATGACATGGTTCATCTTCATTTGGGTGTTACTTTCTGGATATCTGCAACTCAAAGTCAACATATGACTTCCAGATTAGGAAAACAATTTGTTGTCTGTTGGTTTGTTGGAAAGAAGGATTGATGGGTTTCCTTGAACAAAGTAAGATAAAAGGGGTTCTATTGTTGAATTCTGCCTTGGTTAGCTTTGTTCTTTGAAGACAAACTGTTTTCTGAATCAATCTGTTTTTTCACGTCTGATCCAATTACTTGGTTTTCCTTCGACTCTGTTATGATCATTCTCTATTTGATATCATCTTGCATTCTACAGCTGAGTGAACTGATTGGGAACAGTTTCCTTTCTATGTTGTTTATGCACATCAGATTGAATGCTCTATTCCAATGAATATCTCGAAGTTGTCCTTTGTTTTGCTACTCCTAGATCTGAACATTTTTATTTTTTAATACCATCCATGTCTGAGTTCATCTTACATGTACATGAAATGCAAAACAGTATGTACCCTTCCTTCCTTGATCTAGTATCTATTTTGTGTCCCTTTATCAATAAGTTTGTTTGAAAATTTTAAGTAAGAACTATCAGAAAATTGAATTATCTAAAAGATCATACCTTTAGTAACATTCTTTATTGTAGCATCCTGTGAATCGAACTATTGCATATCTCCTCAACACCTTAATTTTAAATTCCAGGCTGAGCACTGGTGCCTTGTCAAGGTTGTTACTGTCAGATGATTCCCTTAGAATTGCAGTGAATGAATTAAGAACAGCCAAGGTAATTTGTCCATGTTCCAACCTTGTTTCTTTCTCTAGACATGATGCTTCGACAAAATTTTGGCTTGCTTGAGAAGCTGCATCATTTAATGGTGTTTGTGTTTCAGTAAATCATGTAATTCCTCATGAACAATAAGAATGTTGAAGAGGAGCTAGCACATGGCTTGTTCCTGCACTAGTGTTTTAAATCTAGACTCTTTCACTTCATTAAAAGCTTAACCTGATAGATGGAGAGGAATGTGTTCATTTATATCAGTCCCCTTGCATAGAGAATAATCGGTTGGCTAGATTAATGTGAAAAATGGAACTAAAGATTAAGCACATGCTTTTCTGAAATTATAAGAAAACTATTAACCATCTCTGTTCGTTTAAGGTTAAGACAATAAATAAGATATAATATTTGGCTCACATTTATAATATTGGCTTACAGAACAAATTGAGTTCTATAAACTATCATCTGATTCCTATATTGACCCAGTTTTTTCGTTTTTGTCAATTTTCAATTATGCAATTTCATTTCCATCATTTTCACTGTTTAGTGTTTTTGTTGATTTCACATGCATATTTTTCTCTATTAATATATTGTTAATTGTCTTTGGTAAGGTGTTAGTTCAATTAACTTCACGCAAGAAATAAAAAAAACTCAGTTCTTAGATTTGCAATCTATATCTAAACACACTCTTCCTTTGCAGGGTCTGAAGCCTCTCAACTCTCAAGTAGCCAATTCTATAGCATCGGTTGCGATTATGCATCAGCAAGTTTTATATTACCCTTATCTTGTTTAAACACCTCTAGTAATTTTCATCTTATCCCTCGTCAAAAATCCTTTTCCCATGTTCTTCCCTTTCTTTCAGAAACAAGTATGTTAGCGCAAACAAACTGCCATCTTTGTTATCAACTAGGTGTAGGAAGCATGAACATCCAAAATAAGAAGAGTTGAATGCTCTACTTCTTTGGATGCTTATTTTCAAACCATGACTCGATGTCCACATTGGTGATGTAACCATTGCTACCGCTGCTGGAAAGATATTCATTTGGTTTGAACTTTCTATGTAATTCATTGAAGCAATGCCACCAAACAAGAAATGTAGGTGATAGGTCCAGCAGATGGTTACTGCAATTAGAAAGGCATCCCAAGAGTGAAAGCCCTATTTTGCTAGGGTTTTCCAAAGAAAAGTGGGTTGGAGACTTGCAGATTGAAGAACAAAACCAAGAGCTGTGAAATTTCAAATTTTGGTTATCAAATTGGCACCAACAGCATAGGTTCTGATTAATTCTTGATTGTTTCGGCAAATCAATGTGTTTTTGGATGGGTTCGATCAGGAACATCAGCTGCATTGGTTTGGTTCATGTAATCCATATTTGATTTATAAAAATGATATAAATCTTTTGTGAAAGATACATTCCTAATATCGAAACATTCCTATTGAGCTAAGCTTGTTTGGTCCACCTAGCTGACTCATTTGAATTCCTTCCATATCATAAGAGTGAATGACCATTTTGTAATAAAATGATCAAAAGAATTTAAATTTAACGAACTATTATTAACTCTCCATTTTACTATAGGAGTACATCACCTTTCTTGACCCATGATATGGAATGTTAGTTACAAAATAATTTAATGGAATACGTTGTTGAATTAAAACATTATTGTTTGCTCTCATGTGTGTTTTGTGTTTGAGTGGGTTGGCGTTATTTAAGTTAATTTTAATACTTTTTTATATAAAAAATGTCATTGTTAGGATATTTTACAAAAAAAAAAAAAAAAACAATTGATGGATAGTTTTCAATTTCAGTTATATATCGGTAAAAAAACCGAAATTCTTCATTAACGAGGGCCTCTCCGATTCGGATCTTAATGGGATCTGACCTCAATCGCAATCTAAATTGGACACTTGACTTTGACCACAATCCACCATCCTTATTACTCACGCGAACTCATCGCGGCCGCAGACCAACTTAACCGTTAACTACCGTCTCTCCTCATCGGACGCCCTCCTACTTCCCTCGATAAGCCATTACGACTCCGCCGGAACAGCACACCCTCAAAAAGGAAGGAGGTGACCAGCCGCTTCCTCCTCCTCCCCGTCCCAGCTATATAAGTTCCTTTCTTCCCATCGTGTCCTTTTTCTCGGATAATTAACTCGATGTCAGCAATCCTCTTCCGGACGAAACTGCGGGCGGCCGCCTCCGTCGGCCGCCGAATCTCCACAGCCCGCTCGGGAGATCCATTCGGCGTGGCAGCCTCTCGCCGCCGCGAACTCCTCTGCCAAATACGCCGCAGATCGGACGACGCTGGCGCCGGTGGCGGTGGCGTTGAAGCGCCTCAAGTTCGGCGGATCCGAGCGGAGGCCAACTGCCCCCGCTGCTCGAAGCACATGGAGGTCCTTTTCTCCTCTCAATCTCCGCCGCCGCCTCCGCCTCCGCCTCCGGCAGCAGAATTGGCCGAGACCGGTGGTCGCGGAGGGGGTTACCAGGCCATCAATATGTGCCCTAGCTGCCGGTCCGCCTTCTATTTCAGGCCGAATCGGCTCGTGCCGCTTCAGGGAATTTTTGTGGAGATAGGGAGGGTAGCGGGGGAGGTGAAGGGGGGAGGTGATGGTGGTGTAGGAGAGGAAGAGACGGGTAACCGGATCAGGAACTCGTTCTGGGATTTGCTGCGGGCCATGTACGGCGGAGATCCTCCGGAACTTTGGCCACCAATGCCGGGCCTCCCGGGGCCACCAACGCCTCCAGGGGGGAAAGAACTGGCGATTCACACACCACCAGTGCCGCCGTTGCATCAACCTCATTTGGAATTAGGGCGCTCAAAGAAGCATGGGAGGGTTGGTAGAGGCGCAGGATCTGTTGTTTTGGGTAGTGAGAGCACGGAGGCTTGGGGAGGATCCAATCTGGGGAAAGATTTGCCAACGCCCAAGGAGATCTGCAAAGGGCTCGATAAGTTCGTAATTGGGCAGGAACGTGCTAAAAAGGTAGCTTTTCCGTGATTTTATCCCTTGATTAAGAAACAACTCTGTCACTGCTGTAGTGCTTTTTTTTTTCTCTGTTCTACATGCTAAATAATGATCCATGCCATGATAATATGCAAATTTATTGAGTGAACCATTATAATTGTCCAAAAGCTGACCTTACATTCATGTGTTTGGACAATTTATCATTCTATATTAATTTAAGAAACAATCTACAGGAGCATTTGCACCCCTAATAAAAGGGGACACATTTCTTAGAAAATAATCCATATTCTTAATGGAGGATACAAGTTTGTGCAATATCCTGGCACCGCATACAACCTGCAGGACAAAGCTATCCTGCCAGCCCTCTTCACTGGCCAACCAACAAGCATCTTATTCAGTTAGACTGAATTTCAGTTAAAAAATATGCATGAAAATTGCAACCATTTACAAGTCGGGCAAGAGATGGGTGGATAACACTTGTTGATTTGCTCAGCGGAAGATAATCCTTTACTTTTCTGGTCATGAGAACTATCTCAGATTCTCAATTGGACCTTCTGAACATACTGCTACTTACTGATAACTTTCCAATAATGAAACGTGCATATTCGTGTTATATATACTATGGCCCCCTTGTTCTCTGTTAGTTTTGCATTGATAGAAAGAGACATTAGGTATTATAGGCCCCAGCTTGATGTAAAGATCAGCAAGCTAGATTGTAATTCTCTCTGTTGTGGCACAGCATTGAGAATGGAGAACAGAATATTAGTAAGAATGACCCAATTAAATGTCCGCATTGGAAAATCACTGTTGGGTAGTTGATACTATAACTAAAGTAGACAACTTTCAAGAACTGAGTCTAAAAAAGAACAGATCTCTGATAATGGGTGAAAACTGAAAACAACAACAATTAGGTTAGCGTGAATTCAATCTCAAAATGCTGAATCTCAATTTCTTGAAATTTTCTACTCTTTGGCCTGTCATTTTGCTGAACTATGCTTTTCCCTGCATACATCAATCAACAGTATGGCACCAGTTCGTTCTGGTTTAGACCATTTTACTCTCATTGGTCTTACTTGATCTCATTTGTTTCAAGTTATGTGCAAATTTAGCATAAAATCTCCAACAACACGATGAAGTTTTTTAATCAACATGGGCATAAATAATGATTTGCTTTCATCTGAATTTATATGTAACGACAATGCTATGCATTTGTGCTGCTCTGTTGAGGCAAGTTCCCCTAAGAAGGAATCAGGGAAATATTTATGATGGTTCCTTCTTTGAGTTCCAATATAATGAGTCTGGAATTTGAGCCTTGTGAAGCTTTATATTGAAACAATGTCCTACACTTTTTCCTTGCATGTACTTATCTTGCTAAGTTCCAGTTTTCTCTAATTGTTCTTTTCTAGACCTTGCACATTTAAATCTATCCACATATTTGCATAATTAAATTGCATAAATCTGAATCTTCGCCATACCAGATTTTTCATGGTGTTTCTTTTCAATGATAATAAGCTAGTCAAAATATGTTGTTGGGTAGCTAGTAATTGAACATTTGAACTTGTTCATTATGCTTGTAGTCTTTTATGTGACTTGATATTTGTAGTCTACATAATAATTTTGAGTGCCTAAAATTGGAATTGTCCTATTCTCATTATTGAAATTTTTATTTGTTCAACTGTTTCATCAAAGTTGGTTATTTCAAATATTTATTTGATTTTGAAGCCTGTTAAAGTTAAATGCAGGTACTATCTGTGGCTGTTTACAACCATTACAAAAGAATCAGTCAAGCATCTCCAAAGAAAGGGTTAGATTACCATTCCAATAATTCACAGTTGGAATTTTTTTCTTCTATTAAAGTGTCCATTAGCAAGAATTAAGTACATTCGAATCACTGCTAAAAAGATTAATTTTTTTATGTTTACTTTGTAATGAAATATACCAAAATTAAGAATTGTAACAATTATATACACTAGCTTTTAGAATTGAATAATTGTAGTTATTGGTTAATATGCAACTTTGTCCACATGGCTCTATTTAACAATCAAAGACCATGTAAGACTGCATAATTAATCAATCAGATTCACATATCACTTGTATTTGATTAACATTTGTGATGTTAAGCTGTCAACTCACAATAGCTGTTTTAAATGTAGTTTATAATTATTATAGTTCTTTATCTTTTCCATAAAGGTGATTTTTAATTTCAATGAATTTTTATGAACTAAATTTCCTGGTTCCATTTCCAGTTCAGGGGCTGCTTCTGAAAATGTTGAGGTAGAAAAAAATCCCCATGATGATGTGGAGCTCGAGAAAAGTAATGTTCTGTTGATGGGACCGACAGGATCAGGTAATATATATTTTCTTTTATTTGAAATAGATTTTAAATGCTATAGATTGGTTTAATTGAGCCCATATGTCATATTCCACTTCTGATTAACATAATGACTAAAACAGGAAAAACTCTCCTGGCAAAAACATTGGCCCGGTTTGTTAATGTCCCATTTGTTATGGCTGAGGCAACTAGTTTAACACAGGCAGGTTCATTTCCTTAGCTTACTGTTCCACTCATGCATTCAAAATACAGTAATTTCTTGCAGCACATTTAATGATCATCTTTGAAGTCTTTTTGAATTTAATTTTCTTATCCAAAATTCATTTTTCTATTTTGGTTTAGACAACTTAATTGAATTTTAGTTAAAATGCTAGAAGAAACTAAATCTTTTCAGTTCACTTATCATGGTAATTCTCGTTTCTCATTTATGCCATATCTTCAGAAAATTACTTCTTATGATACCATAACAGTTACAATTTTTTACTTGCATCAAAACATTAAATTAAGTGGCCCTGCCTAAATATATAAAACTAAATGAGTCGATGAGCTGCTATCTTGAACTGTTGAATATAAGTTGAATTTCCATGGAGCTGCCTGTCCATTCACATGTGTGAATATCAATCTTGTTCACCCAGGAACACTACATCACTGTTATATATTTCTCAACTGCAACATTCTTGGAAATGACCAAAAAACAATGGATTAACTAGTGAAAAACAAATCTCTTTACCAGTTCAATTTATTTATCATGTATAGTATTTGACTAAGTGAAATGTGCGCATATTTTCTTACTAATAGGGTTTTCACCTTGTTTGCTAGAAACTGAATTTGGTGAAATATCTTGCAGGCAGGTTATGTTGGAGAAGACGTTGAGTCAATATTATACAAGTTACTAATGGTATGATTTTGGATTACCAGTAGACAGTTATATTAGTGCAAACTATTTGTTCCACCATGATTCCTTGTTGCATAAAATTGGTATAAATCAGCTGAAATCATGATATTATTAGAAAATTTAAAATTATTTATCAGTAGTAGCTGTAAAGAAAGAATATACAATTACTTCAAAAGTCCTCTCTCTCTCTCTCTTTTACTTTTTAGCTACCATAATGATTGTTATGATGCTAAATTCTAATATTTATCACTTAAAATTTTCTTTAATCTTCTAGTTTTGTTATTCATGGTCCCAAAATTATGTATCTTTTTTATTTGGATCACAATCTCACCTGATTGGATGATAAGTTTGCCTAACGAAGTTGACAATTTAGCATGCTCATGGTTTCTTTGAGCATTTTAAAATTTTTAAAAGATTCAAGGAGAGGGCTATGCTTTGTATACGAAGAACTATAACAGGAGGAAACAAGCACAAGAGTTTCTTTGTGTTTATTTGCACTAAACCTAAAATTATTGATTAGTTTTATTATCTCCATACTTTCCCCATGATTTAGCTGATCATCTAATGTCCTAAAATGTTGTCCAAATTGATGTTCCTTCTTTGGTTGCAAGGATTGAAGTGTTTATGATTTCAAGGAACTGAGTGAACTTTCATCAAAATAATCAAATGCCCATGAGAATGTACTAGTTACTAAGATTTGAATGCATTTGACCTCTGTACACTAACAACTCGAACTTGTACTTTAAGGTCGTTAGTCATTACTTGTGTGTGTGTGTGTGTGTGTGTGTGTGT
>JBBPFP011081847.1:0-12393 GCA_037974795.1 Kaempferia galanga | reverse complement strand
GTAAGTTATCTCCGAACCACGTTACGCAAACGTGTTAGGTTTGTTGTATTTGATTTTAGTTTTTGGTTTAGTTTCCTTATTGTTTCTTTGTATTCTGCTGTGCACTAACAATGTAGGAAGCGAGTTTCAGTGATCGGCTATTCACCCCTTCTAGTTGGCGTAAAAGGTCCCAACAAACATTGCCTTAGTAGTTCGGCTACAAGTGGACGAACATGACTATACACGTTCGACACTTAGATAACGAACGTATTCAACAGAACATATTTTGTTATGTTTGGTTTCTAATAGCCGAACATTACTCAAAGTGTTTGGCCTAGTATGACCGAACACTACGTGTTTTCATCACTTTCAGACGGCTACAGTTCAAATCGAAAGGATACAAATATACAATTATACTGTGCTAAAAAAATGAAAAAAAACTTATATTGTTCGTGGGAATTGGATGTTTAGATCTATTGTGCTTGATTTGTTACAAAATTGAACTTTTGGGAGATGTAATAGGTTGTAGAGATAAAATAGATAGAGAGAAAAAGAGCGAAAAGAGATGGGCAGAAGGAGAAAGAGGGGAGGGAGACAAATTTTATAAAAAGGGTATTTTAGACTTTAAGTATTTTTGAGAGAGAAAAAATTGAGATATGTTTACTGAATGTTGGGGGGTGGATTCCATTAAAATTCGATCCACGATAGCAGCCAACGACTGATATATCAAACTGTATCAAATCAGGTAAGGGTTTCAAATCATACTTTGAGTGTTGACTGTTCATGCTAACAATAAGGGTCAACGCTTTGTGTTGACTGCGAACTGTTCATCCAAACTCGATCAACAATAGCAGCCAACATCATCAACGTTTTGCTAAGTGGGAACTTTGTCATATAAATAAACTATGTATTTGGTACTACATAAACAAATATTCCAATAGATTTTACAAATTTTAAGATATTTTAACGGAGGTTCATTTCTAAGAACGTGATTTGATTTGTTTTTCTGACCATTTGAAAACAAAGCAATTTCTTCGTTTTTTAAAAATATTTCAGATATTCAATTTTATAAATTGAAAAGTATAGATGAGTCAATAATGAACGACCCAACATAATTCTAATTTTTCTAAGGTGTAATTGACACTTTGAAACACGGTCATCTGTCTCTTAAACTGCGCGCGAGGTTGCGGACGATCCCGGACGAAGACCTAACTCATTTCGGCGGGGAAGATCACAAGCTCCGTCTCTCCTCACGCTATCCTCCCTCGCCAACGCTCCGCTTTTTGGAAGTTCGGCTGAGTGAATATCAATGGCGTCGCATGGTTAACGAGGATATGCGACTCAACTTTCTACATACGCGCGACCCTACCGAAGGACTCCGTGTGGCTCCATGTGAGTCGCTCGATCCCGTGCGGTAGAGACATGGGTAGCGCAACTTTCGGAAGGTTAAAAATGTCAATAAAGCAACATCGTCGAACATATTGGAGCCGCGGCACCTCCATTTAATCTCTCTCCTCCTTCGTTCCGCGGTCTGCCCTAACCTGTTTTTACTCGTCAATTCTAAGCAACACCGTCGCTCTCACACATCGCCAGATCACAAGCACGCCTTGAATCTGGAGTGCTCAAGCTGCACCGCTAGGCGAGGAAAGCTTAAACGCGTTTCCGATGCGGAGGTGCGAAAGACAGTCATTTCCCCCCGTCGGTTGTTGTGTTCTTTCTTGGATCATTGCCGTTATCATTCATCATCTGTGAATTTTTTGATGCAGAGGTGGAGAGTTTTGGGGGCGGAGAGGCGGGGCGCAAAGACTGCTGAAGCATGGGGCGAAGGGCATGGCGGTGCGTCTGTCGGTCGCCCTGATAGTTCTCATCGTTTGTTCATTGTCGCTGTTCTCCATGATTGGGATCACGCGTCCTTCGAACCGGGTAGAGGTCTGTTAGTTTTCTGGATCTCAAAATTCAGCTACTTCTTTGTTTGCTCCCCGAATTGAGCTTGATAGTGTCATCGTCGAAAAGATCAGACTGAAGTCGTTGTGATAAGAACCCGCTGGACTACTGTAATGTTCGTCGAATCAGAAATTTAGGTAGTTTCGCGTACAACAGTGTCTGGGAATAACTTACCCAGAATTTTCTTCTTGGTTAATTTTAAGGTAATATGGATCAAAAGGATAGCAAACAACTGCAATTGGTGAGGACCACATCTGAGGTGATTAATCACGATTCTATTGTTGAATAATAGTACTTAAGTCAAAAAGTGGTTAATGAATTGCGGATTCAGAGGTTTTTACCAGCCTCATATTGACAGTGAATGAAATTTTGATCAGGTTCAATTATTTAGGTTGATTTATTTTTTCAATTTAGTAGAGCATCAGAAAAAATTTGGTGAGAATTTTGATTTGTTTTATTGTAAAGTCTTTTTGCTACTTTGCTTTTCTTATATATGGGTTAAATCAGTTTTATTTGGTCAATATAGTAAGTGTATATCTCACCTATCCTGTTTATGTAAAGATCACAGCGCATCCTAAATGTCATATTGTATTCAGGCACACCTAAATGATTTCTCATCTGAATGTATGAAAATTTTAGTTTAGCTCTGTACTTTCTGATCCCGTTGTTGTCTGGATTCTGTAACTTTTCATTTTTGGGTATCATACTCACCTACTTACCTGCAACTATCTTTGGTTTATTGATGTGGGGTTCCTCGAACCTTTTTCTTTTTTGATGATATATTTTCTAATGATATTTCTTTGATGTGTCTGAAGACTGTTGATATTGATAAGCTCTGGAAAACTGCTAACTCAGGAGGTTGGAGACCCTCATCTGCTCCCAGATCGTACTGGCCATGTATGTGAGATTTCTTAAAAAATGGACACTGCTGTTTCTTAAAATGTGAACTCATATTTTCACTTTGATGTCATTGCTGTAGCCCCACCAACTGAGACTAATGGTTTTCTGCGAGTTCGTTGCAATGGTGGCCTAAATCAACAACGTGGTGCGGTAAGAAATGCTGTTTTATGTTGAAGCATAGTCAGAGTTGCATATTTGTGAATTCTTATCATCCATAGTTGTCAAAAGCTCAGATAAAGGGATTATCAAAAATGAGGATTCATCTTACATAGGTGTTGGCCTTTGTAATTCTATGAGATTATGTTATTCACAAGACATAGGAAATTGTTGTTGACCAACTTCATATAAGAGGCATTGCCTATCCTTTCTCTCCCCGTCCTACCGAAGTAGCTGTGCTTCCCCATCTCATACTGCCTGGGCCGGGTGACTAACTACTATAGATGGGCCCATTAAACCATAGTGATGGTTACGAGCGCATATTCCCGGTCTTGCCACCCCTAAATAGGGACTGAAGGGCCACGGTTCATAGTCAAGAATTCTTGGTTCCGAGTGTCCATAGGACAGGGAAGTAACACCTTACGTAGGAGTACTGTACTGAAAAAAGATGGATAACCGCTGCGAGGAAGCCATCGATCTCCCTCTCCCCTTCGTTGAGGACTCCTTCCTTTCATTCTCAACTATTCTTGAATTCTTATCATCCATAGTTGTCAAAAGGTCAGATCAAGGGATTATCAAAAATGAGAATTCATCTTACATAGGTGTTGGCCTTTGTAGTTCTATGAGATTATGTTATTCGCAAGACATAGGAAATTGCTGTTGAATTTTGCAACCATAAGACTACTATGATCTGTTCTGAGCAATAGGAATCTCTTATCTTCCAGATAGTCCGACTGCCACTAAACCATATTTTATTTGTTATGCATTTCTTGATTCAAAGGTATCTAAATTCAACATGATAATCTCTTGTTAACTGAATGTCATAATGCACTTAAGACTTTGGCACGGATGCAAATGGAAGCAACAGATAAGTACCTTTTCTAAACTCTCGGTGGTTCTTACTTCTTACATGTTTACTTTAGTACGTGCTCAATATCATTGCCAAATGATGCAGAAGTTGAAAAGGCTAAAAGAATTTAGCAAAAGATTAAAGATGGATATAAGTAGATGTCTTTAGTCATTGATTAATCCTATCTGAACATATTTAACTAGAAAGTTGGAATATGTTGTTTGAAGATTTCATATTCAGAAGGGTCCTTCCAAATACCACTTGGAGTTCAACATTTGCTTGGATGATGTAACTTGAACATATGGTTGTCTTATGGCTCTTTATACCTGTCTAAAATTTATATTGGTAACGGACTAGCCTTTCACAGTACTGCATAGCAAGAATACAGTAACAAGAGTAGGGTTTAGGGTTTCACATATATAGTGACCCTAAGTCGTATATTAGTAAAGAATTATTCAGTTGGACCAGTAAATAAATGACCATTGGAATGAACTAGAGAAAACGAAATTAACACTATATTAAAACTGAACCACATAGACTGGTGCAAGTACTTGATCACATTGATTTTCCATTCTGTATACAATAGTCTGGCTAGAACATTGATCCTTCGCTTATTAATATCTAAACGATACATGATAATTTCAAAGTTGGTACTATTGTTGAAAACAAAAATTTTCACTGGATGTTATTCAGGTTAAATGGCAATCATTAAAAATTGGAGATAAATTGATACTCTTTCACCCCAAAATGGTACTCTTTCTATTTAAGTCTAGACATGGATATGGCACAACTTGTACCTATCAATTATTTGATCCAATTCTCCATTTGTTTTCAATAAAGTGTTCTGTACGTGTTAAATATTTTCCAAAGAAATTCTTTACAAGGAATATATTCACAAAGAAGACTTGTTAGTGCATAAAGGTTAAAATATTTTTACTTCTCCAAGTTAGGTTGGTAAGTCTAAGTGGTTTGAATGGGTTGGCCGATTCAATGGGTTCATTGGTCAAGGCAGGCCCATTATTCAGGGCATTTCAGGTGGTCTAGTCTATCTAAGTGGTTTGTTCATGTTGGTGGCCAAGTGGGCTGATTTGTGCAAGCAGTTTGGCAAGCTGATTGGTTCAAGGGGGTTTGGGGGTTAAGTGGGCAGGGAGGCCAAACATAACTAGGCAGGCTAGGCCAGTTGGTCTGTGCGGTTTGATGAAGCCAATTGATCCTAGCCAGCCAATTGGTTTGAGCAGGTCAATTGGTTAGACCAGTGGTCTTTCAGTCGGTTCAGTTACTTTGGTCACTTCAATCAGTCAGATAGTCTAACAAGGCTAGTTGGTTCATTTGAGCAATTGGTCTGTTCTGGTCACTAAGATTGGCAATTTGGGTGTATTGCACACTCCTAGGGGATTATGTACCTTGGTTGGGCATGCGGCCTAGTCGATTGTGCGATTTAATCAAACTAGTTTGACCAAATGGACCTATTAGTATGCTCAGACCGATCAATCAGTGCAATCCACTTGAGCTCATAAATGATGTCAGAGGCTCAATGATGAGAGCACAAGGCTTGAAATGTAGGGTGGGAAGGGAGTCTATTGATGATGGACTGAAAAAAATATTACTTGCATTATTTTTTAAAGAAAAACATTTTTCCTTAAAATGTTTATGTTGTCCATTGACCAATGATAAATTGTTAATTTGACATTTTATGTCACACCAAACACTGAATCTGGGAAATAATTTCTGGGAAAATGTTTTATGTGAAATAAACAGAGCCTAAAAGTCAGTATTCTTCTTAAGCAATGAAGAGGCTAGCTTGTTGACTCTTTTTGAATGCACAAAATTTGTATATAGTGAACAAAATATTTATTTGTTACATCTTGAATAGCACATATAGATCATTAATTCTAACTGCAATGGAACATGTTCGTTTGGGGAGACAAGAGTTTAGGTGTTGCAGTTAAGAGAATTGAACTTGAGTTATAGTGGTAGTTGATTTAGTCAATATTGAATAAAGCTTCTTGAATTTTGATAATCTCTGACTGGAAATTTCATTTGCTTGAACTGACTAAATTACCACTTCGCTTGTGATCTTGCAGATATGTAATGCCGTTCTTGCTGCCCGAATTATGAATGCTACACTCGTGTTGCCCGAGTTGGATGCTAATTCTTTTTGGCATGATGAGAGGTGCCTGCTTCTAAGTATTTGACTTATTGTGAACATATTTGTAATTTATTATCTTCTTTAATAGTTTAATTACAAATCCATGGTACTTTATATAATCATCAGGATGAAGTAACACTGTTCTATGCAAAGTGTAACTTGCATTGGTTTCTCAGCAATATTAAACTGAACTAGCTGTGGGTCATCTGGTAGATTGTGATGTAGATGAATATGTGGAAAAACAATTGGTGATATATTACATATAATAAAAAATTTTCCCTTTCGCTACCATGGATATCTTATTAACTAGTAGAGTCCATTTGATGAACCAAAAGGCATCAGAGAACTCTTTATTTCATGTACCAAAATGACAGTTTCTAAAATTTCGAATTGTGTCAGTGAAGACGGGTGAAAGTTTCTGTTCAGCTTCCTGACCAACACACAAGATTGTCAATATGTGATCGCAAGCGCAACTTCCTTTGTTGGTACACCTTTGCGGCTTCCTCTACATTGCAGAACCTTGTCAAAGTTGTTAGTCCTCCGCACCAGAAGTTACGATGCAAAACTCTACACTGACTCCTCTGTGTAGTACCCTTCTCTGCGCTGAAAATGAAACCCTAGCAGCCTAGCTTCCTCCTCCAACACCAGCTAGCTTCCTCTACTCCAGGAAAGCTCGTCTTTTACTCTAGTTCTAACACTGACATTCTTCATCCTCTCCTTTTCTCTTGCTTCAACATTAGTGCCCCCTTCTCCTCTTTCAGCACACCTCCAACATTGATGTTAGTTCTTACTCTTCTTTTTCCTTTTCCTCTGACTTTCAGCACACCTTCGGCATTGATACTGACAGCACTATCTTGAGCCAGTGGGGGGACCGAAACCTCAGCTTGGCTCAAGATTTTAATCCTTGCCAAAATCTACAAATCAATTAATAATAGCATTATCAATGTCGCGCCCCAGAATTCTGGGGAGTGACAATCAATATGCTTAGAAATAGCACTTTGTTAGTGTAGGACTGCAGTGGGATTGATAATTATTTTTTTCAGGTCCTGCAAGAAAATAATGATGTTTCTTTGAGATACATGCTGTACTACCTATTAGTAAAGTTGAATATATCAATATTTTAGGGGGTTTTCCTCATTCTGCTTGTATCTCTACTTAATGCTATGCAATGATTTCTAATATAATAAATCACACAGTTGGTTAGCTTTTGCCAACCTTGATAGGTATAACTTTGATTCTTCACAAATATTCATCACTTAACACCCATAGGTCTCCAATTCACCTAACATTAGATGTCCATCAAAAATCACAAGCTAACAAACATACTTGTGTTTTCCACACTGTAATTTTAGTTACCCGGAGAGATTATCATTCATCTTGAAGGGCCCCTGTGTATACATTGACTTGCCATAAACATTGTTTGTCTATTTCACTGAAGTATTGCCTTCATATTTAATTTGCATGCTCTAATGATGTACTCATTCTGAGTTTGTTCCCTCACACAGTGGTTTTCCAGGTATATATGATGTTGAGCATTTCATGAAATCATTGAGATATGATATTCGTATTGTACAACAACTTCCAGACGTGTCTTTAAAGGGGAAGACAAAGAAGATGAAAGCTTATCAGGTTTCTGAATATAACAGATTCTGTGATGCTCATCACTTTTTTCTGGTTGTGCATATAAAGAAACTGAAAATTTTTGGTAACAAAAATTTATAGTGATCTGTATTTTCAGATTCACCCACCAAGAGATGCTCCTCTTAGTTGGTACACTACATTTGCTTTGAAAAAGATGAAGGAATATGGTGCTATTTATCTGACTCCATTTTCTCATCGACTAGCAGAGGAGATTGATGATCCAGAACTCCAAAGATTGAGATGCCGAGTGAACTATCATGCACTTCGATTCAGGCCACATATAATGAAACTAAGTTCTGATATAGTAGATAATCTTCGTTCCCAAGGTCATTTTTTGTCTATACACCTTCGGTTTGAGATGGATATGCTTGCATTTGCTGGGTATGAAGTCTTTCCTTATAGCTCAATCATATTACAGATTCACGAACTTGCAAACTAGCATTTCATTAATCATTATGCCAGCCTTCATCATCATGCATCAGAAGAATCAGAAGATAGCACATATGGCGGGTTTGTGAGATTCTAGTTAGATTTTGACAATGAAATGAACTACTCGAAGCCTAGGGTTAGCTTGTCACATCACATTGCAAAAATCAAGGTAGGGTTGGGTTTGGACAGCTTTGTTGCATTGGATCCTTATGATTATTAAAGGAAACTAAGAAGTATGGGATCAGTAGTACGGTAATCATGGAGTCTAATCTGATTTGCTAAGTTTCACCAGAGTTGTGAATTCTAGAGTTTTTTCATCACTTAATATAGCCTCAAACTCATTTCTTATGACACGTATGAAATCCTCGGCATGGCTGGCATATTTGCTTAGTGCATTAATTTTGTTTCACATCTATATCCTTATCATTGAAATGCCATATCTGTTTTATCTATCTCTTTGTTTCTCATGTAACCGTATCTACCCTATTAATCAGAAATAAAAAAGCACAGACTAACAAAGTCGCAGATATCCTAAAGATTTTTGTGCTTGGACTCTGTCAGCAAGCAACTCTGTTGCTGACAGAATAGTATTCCAATGTTTTGTGTTCCGCCAGCAGTGTGTAATATGTCTTCATTGAACCAAGAAACATATGGTGTCATCAAATAGTTGTATTTGACCTTTATATGATCTTTTAGTTCTAAAAATATGTCAGTATTGTCTTCACAAAGATCAGATCTTATTTGGGTCAAGTAACTCAGGATTGAGACCCTAACCACATGAGATTTAGCATCCAATGGCAGTCCATCACATTATTAATATTTGGCACCAGCCTTGTAAAATCAACGTATTATCTGTTACAGATTTGATTAGTGTGGTGTAACTACAGCCAGTCTAGAACAATTTGTTCACCCGTACATACCCTAACCAATGAAGAATTTGCTCTGATGACACTTAGTGACCTTGTGACAGAGGAGCAACCTTAATACAGCATGAAGGCATGTTCATATGAATATTATGAGTGAAGTTTAGCATGATTGTGTTAGTAATTTTAACATAAAAGAGCCTAGGATGCTTCTTTTATTATCTTGAGCATTTAAGGACAGCCTTTTGTGATCTGCATTTATAAAAGCCCTTTGCTGATTTGGATCCATATATATTCAAAGGATCTAATCCCAGTTGAAGTGACAACAATCATCTACCTTTGCAAAATTAAAATTTGTCTGGTGCTTTTTTCTCCTGAACTCAAAACACCTAGTTCAGAAATGAATAATCTACTCTTGTAGGTGTTTCGATATATTTACTCCTGAAGAGCAGGAAATTTTGAAGAAGTACCGTAAAAATAACTTTGCAGCGAAGGAACTTGTTTACAGAGAGAGGCTGCTTATTGGGAAGTGCCCATTAACTCCAGAAGAGGTATTGATTAGTTAGTTCAACTTGTTCATCATAACAGTTGATTGCATTCTTCATTTACCACTATAGTTGGCAGTTTGTAGATAGGAAGAAATATACATTTAATCACCTGCGTTATACAAATTGGAACCAGAGCTTGCAAAATGCAGATTCTGTTTATCCCTAGCTACCATTGTGGTGTAGCTATCAATCCACATCTTTCTTCAAAGAAAGTTTTATTGCCTGTTTACTTAATTCTATTGCAAGTTGTTGACAATACATAGGTTTCTCCCAACTGTATAGGATTTATATCATTCTTTATCTTATATTTGCCAGACTGGAATATTGTCTGGAGTCAGCTTGACCTCTATGATTGCCATTCCCAATGAACAAATAATTTGATCCTCATGGTGCTTAATTTCTTAAAGTGTTAATGTGATCATGGATATATTGTCTTTGATGACCCTAAAAGTTCCAGATGCTCTCAAATACTCAATACCTTATTGAACTATGCTCCGTGTATTCATTATGTGCCTTGTGTATTCATTACTTTCTCTCTGGTTTCTGAGTCTTAAAGTCCCCCTCTTTAATGTATTCATTATTTTACCATCTTTCTGTCATCCTTGCATCCTGCTTATTGTTTTCAACTTGTTCCTAACAAAAAAACCCACTTCCAGCTTGTTTAGCCTTGTTTTGCTACTTTCTTTATTTCTTCATAGGGATTTTAAGAGTAAATTTGTAAATTAAATTCTGAAAAACAATGGTGATTAGGGCACTGCACTTTCCTTATATAATATTGGATGATTAGTAGTGATGAAATAATCCCAAGTTCTTGCTGAGCAGGTTGGAATCATCTTGCGTTCTATGGGATTTGACAACTCCACACGGATCTACATTGCTGCTGGTGATATTTTTGGTGGTGACCGCTTCATGAAACCATTCAGGTCAATGTTTACTCGGCTTGAAAATCACAACACAGTTGGGCCATCTGAAAAGCTTGAAGAGAATGCAAGAGGACTGGTTGGTTCAGCTGTGGATTACATGGTTTGTCTTCTGTCTGATATTTTCATGCCAACATATGACGGCCCAAGCAACTTTGCAAATAACCTCATGGGGCATCGCCTATACTATGGGTTCCGGACCACGATCCAACCTAACAGAAAAGCTCTAGCTCCTATTTTCATGGACAGAGCGGAAGGGCGCACTTCCAATTTAGAGGAACGCATCAGGCAGGTCATGTTCAATTCTAAGTTTGGTGGGCCTCACAAACGTGTACGGCCGGAATCCTTCTATACGAATTCATGGCCCGAGTGTTTCTGCCAAATCTCTCCAAAAAATCCGGCGGATAAGTGCCCGCCTAATAACACTATGGAAGTTCTAGAAAGTCAGCTGCAAAATGAAGGTGATGATGATTCAGAACCAGAAATCCTGACCAACAAGTCAGATGGTTCAGATTAAACAGGAATTTAATCTTTCTAATCTGTAGCTTATCAAGAGGAGATAAAAAATGGTTCTTCAGATATTCTTTTCCATTTTAACTTGTATGCAATGGTTTTGGGTCACATCCTGTAACACATGAATCTTATTACCTCATTTTTCTCCCATAAGATTAATATTCATGAGCCTAGTTTTCATGTTCTCATTCTTGAGGCAGAACTGTTCAACCATGCATATATTCCATTTCTGTTGTAGTAAACAATGTGCACAGAATCATTTGGTCTTCCTCTCTATCAATTGATGCTTCATATGCAGGCCTCAAATAGTTCCCAGTTGAGGTTATTCATCAGTGGAAAGTTATGTATGGAATCAATAAAGACCTAAAATTTTTGCTACGTTTCTTCTGACGCAATGTTTCTATGACTTTTTACATGGCTCATGAAAGCTATAACTCTGGAATGCTTAGCAATTATCTACTGTACCATCTTCATACATTTCATTGGCCAAGACCATTTAAATTGAGATAATTTATAATAAATGTTTGGGCTTTTCACCTACATCTGCATATAGTTTCTCAGCCATTTCTTCAATTATTTGTGATGGCAAATTCTCTCAGCATAACATGCCTCCTAAGTCCCAGAAATTTTGTACACATTACTTTATGCGAAATAAATGGACCTTCCATTCAATTTATGTCTTCTAGAACGAATCACTTGGAATACTGCTAGTTTTTGCTCTGTTGATTTTCTTTCATTATTGTAAAATGTCTGATTCAAAAAATTCAGTAATAATTCGGGGAGCATAGTATATTAGTTATTAGACGGTTATATGTTAGCTAAATGCTATTTTAAAGTTTTTTATGTAATGATTTTCTCACTGTAGATGTATTATACAAAATAACTGTATTGAGTTATTTTTCACAAAATTTAAAATCTCCAGCATCAACGGGCTACTGGTCTTTCAAGAGCAGCAGCACATTGCTGCTAGTATGAAAAGAACAGTAATGAAAAGAGCATTAACAACATGGTGGGGATTGAAAGAACAACACTACATTGGTGTTAGTATTGAAAGAACAAAATCATATGGACTTATTTTCTTTTAAAAATCACCACCAATGTGCTGTTATTCCTTCAAAATTAGCACTACCGTACCATTGCTCGATTTTGATAGATACCCAGCACAAAACTACCACATTAGTGTTGGTTTTAAAAGAAAACCAATACACTATAATTGACGTCACTTTCAAAACAAGCATTTTGAAGATAACCAATCTAAAGTGATGCTGATTTATTAAAATGGCACATTCTAGCTGTTGATAAACTTTCATGGAATGCACCGTTAAGAAACACTAGTAGAAGAAGGAGAGGAGGGAAATGAACAGTATAGATTGGACGAAAATCCTAACTCACTCCACTCGAGTTGATCGTTGAAGAAGATGACCTGAGTTTAGGGTATAATGCGGGAGAAGATAGGAGTGGGATGAAAGGGGAAGAGAGTTTAGGATTTTAGTTTTGAAAA
>JBBPFP011081738.1:0-12395 GCA_037974795.1 Kaempferia galanga | reverse complement strand
TAGTTTGACTTAACTTGTTCATGTATAATTTATTTTGCAGGCTTATCAACCTCTGTCTAATCAGCCCTATACGTTCTAACAAATTTGAACCAAATTAAAGTCATATTAAACTAAAATGATCTGATTAACTAATGATTTAAATTAAATCTAAGTTTTATTAGACTAGACTGATCAAGCAAATTGAAGCAGATTTTAAATCTGACCTCTTGCCAAAAATATAATCGATTAAATAACTAAATGCAGCATTAATCGATCAAATCAAAACTTTAATCGGTTAAATCCAACTTTAATGAAAGATTTAATTGATTAAAGTTCTGTTTTTTTTTTTAATACGTTAGCGAACTGATTACGTTTTGTTTTTTTTTAAATATTATTACGTGAACTAATCACGTTAAAAAAAACATGCACACGGTTTGGTCGCCATGATGCCACGTCGCACGCCGCATGCCGCTTCTTCCACGCAACCGCTAAAACAGATGATGATTATCGACCGAGCAATAAGGGAAGGTTGATTAAGTGAAGCATACTATTGATAAAAATTTTTATTAGTAAAATTTGAAGATGATAGAGATTATTTTTATTTTTTTATAAAATATGATAGTACTGATAATTATGAAATTTGAAAAAAATATTATTATCTAGGTAAAACTGACTCATAGAAAGTAAATTTTTAATAATAAATAGATTAATATGAAAAATATTGTACATATGAAAAATACTATTAAATAAATAAATATATGTATTTTCAAAATTAATAATTTACAAATCTGAGTCCTACTTGTACAGTATCTAAACCACAATATAATATTACTTTTATGAATATATAATAATTTAATGTGACATGATGAATTACTACCGTGTCAAATAAATAATTTGATGTGTCGAATAAAAGAAAACTAAACAGATATGGTGGTGATGTGGGAGAAATAAATTTTGGTAAAAGGAATTAAGGTAAGAAGAAGGAGGGCGAGAACGAATTAATAAACCTGACCAAACCTAATTAATTGAAAGTTTTAATAATTTAATTAATAATAAAAAATAATAATTATAAAATTGAAGGAGTGGTTTTAATAATTTAATTGAAAATTTAGATTCCTCACTGATGAAACTATCAGATGGGTCAATTTATAATGGAATTGATCATTTCATAGTGGGCTTTCCATTTGGTAGGGTTAGGCAGATGGATCCATTATCCTAACGAGTTAAGAAATTCTCAATTCAACCTAATTTAAGATGCATTATGAGTTTAATAGACCAACCCACGGACCTATCAATAATTATAAAGAAAATTTAAAATTTTTGTATATGTTTAACATTTTATTTGGAACTATTTTTTATCAATTAAATATATTTAAAAATAAATATTTTAAATATAAATTGAGAACATTCATATTTAATAAAAACTATTATTTTTATTTTACTTGACCATCCTGACGTAACTTTTCTTTTCTAGCTTTTCTGTTTTATCCGCAACAAAACAAAAAATTAAAGTTTTGCAGATTAACCCAAAAACTTACGCAAATTGGTAACTTGCTCAAATATCATTCTTTAACACTAGCTAGCTAAACAAAAATCATCCGAAAAAAAAGAGAAAAAAGGAGAAAAAATAAAGGAAAAAAAAAAATTGATACCAAGAGAGATCGACGCCATATTCCCATCCAAGGCTACGACGAATTCCCATCTCCGCCGCCAATTAACTGTCATTGTTTCTTCCCCTTCTCTTGTCTCTCCACTCCGATCAGTTCCCCCCTTCCCTTCTTGTAGTCGCCGGCGATGGACATGGCGGTGGACATGGCGATCGATGCCGCCCCAAACGGCGACGCCTCAGCCGCTGCTCCTGCGGTTCCAGCGGCCCATACCTCCACTGCCCGCCTTGCCCAGATCGCCGAATCCCTCAAATTGGAGCACCAGCTCGTTAGGGTTCCCTTGGAGCATCTCAAGAAGACGATTCGCAGCAACTACCGCCTCGCCGAGAGGGAGTTCACTGCCGTCCTCAACAGTGTTGCTGAGGCGTCCGGATCATCGGATTCTAGGTCGATGGACGAAACTCTTACCCGCCTCAGCTCCCTCGTCACCCGCCTCCAGGGCCTAAAGCGCAAGGTACCGTTTGCTGGTAGAAGCTTTGTTGGATGTTCAGAGATCTTTGTCTGATCGTGTATTTGTTTTTAATCCTTTACCGCAGCTGGAAGAGGGGAGCAAGGTGGAGAATGTGCAGGTACAAAGGTGCCGTGCTCGGTTGGAGCATTTAGGTTCGGTTGCAGATGCAGATAAATTGGATGATTGGAAGGATGCCAGGTTAAACCGAATACTAGTTGATTATTTGCTAAGGATGTCTTACTATGATTCTGCAAAGAACCTCGCAGAGACCGCAGACATTCAGGTACTAAGTCAGTGCTAACCCATTTAGCTCAAGCAAAACTGTCATTTATAAATATTTGGTTGCTTCCATGATTAGATCATTTCATCTCTATGATAAACATAGAAAAAGTTGAAGCACATATGTTATTGCTTCTAAGCTGCTAATAGTTACAATACATATGTTTCTGACTATTGCAATGTAATTCAGCAGTGTTTTATTCATTCTATTTTTTTTCGTCATCAAGCGCTTTCCTATCCTATCATATGTGCAATATTCATTGCTGGCCAAGGTTTGCTTCTTCCTCATCAGGGAGAGATTGTTGATAATACAGAAGAACACTATCAGAAAATTTGTTAGGTGGGAGAAGAATATTTATGGACCCTGAACTTAGTAGTTAGGTATTCTACTTCTAATTGAATTATTTCTAGGCCTAACTAATTTGTAAAACAAGATATCCTAGATTTATCATTTTAATTAGGATGTCTCTCGGGTCTCAGTATCTTTGAAGGTTCCATTGAAGTCAGACTGCTATTTTCAGTAAGATTAATGTGCAAGGTTAGAACAAGCACATACTGGCAAATCATAATTTTAATCTTTTCATTAAAGGGATCTACCTTCAATCATCCTCTTTTCTGATTGAGTTTATAGAGATGCTAAATAATTAGTGTCATGGTTCAAAGTGTGCAAGTAGTATATTTATAATCTGGCGCTGTCAATCTCAAGGAGCTTAGTTTGAGAAATAGTCAGTTCCATTTCTTCACAAGTGTCTTCGCCATTGTCATCTTTGTTTTACTGTGCTTTTCATTCTTCAACTCCATTCTGTGTAACCTTTTCCAATTCCTATTAGTGTATGAAACTGGACTTCTTCTCTGAGCTTCTTGGTCTTATTGCATCACTAATCCAAGTTAATTATGATTTTGACATTCTGTGTACAAACTATTAGGATAGACAGCGTGTTATTGAAAATGCATCCTCCTTATTTGGAACAGGGGAATTTAAAATTCAAAATATAATGTGATCGATCTTCCTCAAATTCACACTTATGAGACGAGGCTTTATTGTTTACTTGGGTTCCAAAGCATTTAGTAAAATCAGTTGGAAATTTTGAACCTTTGTTGTACGTATAATTCCCATCATGTGGATTAATTCGGTCATGTCTTTTTAATCAACCTGACTTGACTGAACCTTGGTTTGCACATAAAATAGAAACTTATACACCAGGGTGCATGGCAGTGTCGCAATTCTCTTCTTCCTGGGTAATGTTGCATTGAGTTTAGTTGGTGATGCAAGGCAAGAGTGCTCTTGAGACGGTATTTAGAGGTCACTTCCCTTTGCAATTTTCGTCTCAGTAAATTTCTCCATATGTAGAGGTGGTCTTGGAGTTGCTCAGTTCAAAAGATAGGTTCGTTTTGGCTTAATGCCTCCATGAACTGTGCATGTAACCAAAGATGGTGGCAGCTTGGATGACCAATTGATCAAGCTTTGATAATCAAAGTCTTCTTATCTTCTCCGTGGATGATATAGCCCCTTTGGGTTGTTTGATTTGCTTCTCTCCACTGCGATGAGTGATGTCAACCAATGATGAGGATTGACTGGCTTCAAGAGGGACACTGAAGGTGAGACCTTGTGGTTTCAAGGAACACTCGAGAGCTGCCTGAGCTTTGGAGGGCAAAGAGCCTTAGTGGTGGATGGGCAAACTTGACAATAGGACAGATACCACCCCTTCTCCCATCGCTTCTTCGTCTTCCCTATTGTTGGCATCGAAGAGGGCATATAAAGGGGCTGGCAAAGAAGCTGAGGCTTGTGGAGAAGTAGGGGGAAGCTTTTCCAGCTTGCTTCTCTGTTGTAGGCGGCTTCAACGAAGAGCAATGGGTGGATAATTTTGTCGCACTTTTCTTTGGCTTCTGCAAAATGAGAGAGAAGGGAGATGATATTATTTTAATTTAATTATGTTATCCATATATGCTTCTTCATCTTCCCTATTGTTGGTGTTAAAGAGGGCATATAAAGGGGCTGCAAAGAAACTGAGGCTTGTGGAAAAGTAGGGGGAAGCTTATCTTGCTTGCATCTTCAACTTGCTTCTCCACTAAAGATGGTATCAACAATGAACAATGGGCAGATAATTTTATCTCACTTTGTTAGTGTCCTGCCAAATGAGAGAGAAGGGAGAGGAGATTTTTTTTATTTACCTTGTCCATGTTTGCTCATGGTGTAAAGGGGTTGTCCTAGTCTTTGTTGTTGTTTTCTCTTTCTTTTTCGTCCTCCCCTTCTCTTGTGTGATCTTCCTTTTGTTAACTCAATCCATGTGACATTCTTGGTAGATTGTAGAAGTTGTCTTATCAATTGAAATTTGTTGTTGCATTTAATTCTCAAAATTTGAAAGGGAATCTTAGCGCAACGGTAAAATTGCTGCTATGTGACGCGACGGATAACTATCGATTCCGTTGATTTGCGCATGAATACTGGAAGCGACTATTGAATCTGTTGATTTGCCCAGAATACCAGAAGTGACCTTCTACAACTTGTTGATTCGAATGAGAATACCAGGAAATAGTGAAAACACTACATTTCAAAGATGAGACGACGACTAAAAATAACATTAATCAAAACTATCCTAACATTAACTAATCAGACCCTTATGTAGACTTTAATCCTTAAGACTAAAGAAAGGAAATAAATCCTAATATAAACCCCAATTCCTAACTTATAAAGAAAGGCGAGGGATTCTACCCAAAAAAAAAAAAAAAGACTCACAATCCTAAAATCTCGAAACAGACTCAAAATATAAAAATACAAAAGATAGAGATTACCAAAAATATCCTAAATGTTAAACTCGACAATAATAATAAAAAGATTAAAATTGTTTTATCGATTTGCTATCATTAAAATTATTTTCTCGATTTGCTCTATTGTCTACATCATTAAAATTGCTTTGTCAATTTACTCTTATGCCTGCTTTATTCTCTACAAGGGTGGAGAAAATTCGTCCTCAAATTTTAAATAATATTAGGTGGTAGTCCAAGATTCTTTTCTGCTTCAATATGAATTTCACTAATAGTCTTCGCCTTGAGCGCTTGACCTCTTCACGTCGAGGAACATAATTGTTTGAACGTTGGTCAAGCACATCACAAACCATAAACCTCCGGCATTGGGAAGTTGGGGATTTCTAGTTAACTCCTTTAAATGGTTGACATAGGCATAGGCATCTTTAAAACAACGGGACTTGGTACGCTCATCCAACTGTTTCCCTATTGTGTTGAATGACCTTTTTCCTCAGAAGAATATGTTTTCCATCATGTCCCAACAGCTCCTTAGCAATATGATGAATTATTTTCTTTGGCACCATCTTCTTCTTCAAAAGCTCACCAATGAGGCAAATGTTACCAAGAGTACGGAACTTCACCATTTTCTCTTTGTCCCTGCGCTCCATTTCTTGGTCAGGGCAATCAGCTTTTGCACTTCATCTCTCAGGTTATCAGCACCTTCAAATGCCTCCTAACAATTATTCAAGAGTATTCGCTTGAAAGTGATCTCTTTCCCTCCCTCATCTTCAGGAGGAAATGGAGGAAGGCTTTCATTGAGATTAGAATACAGTAGAGCATACATGGGGGAAATTGTTGGCTCAAAAACAGCTTTCTTGAATATGAGAGCTATGACATCCTTTAGAATATCAGCAGTCGTGATTCCATCATCAAGTAACTGCCCCTTGAGCAGATAAATTTTTCTGGTGTCAGCTTGTTCAATGATCCTTTAACTGTTTTCATTACTTGCTCTTTCTCAGAGCTATTTCCTCTTCGAGCAGACCAGGGCACTTCAGCCTTAATTAGGGCAGGAGTAGGTCCACCCTGAGAGCCTTGAGTGCTGGAACCAATCTGTGAGCCCTGCTTATTTGATTGTCTCATGTATTGATAACCAGAACTTGAGATATTTGACTCTTTATTATCCCAGATTTCTGCAGATGCAGAAGATTGTGCTGATCGGCTACGCCAATTACGAGCTTCTGGTTCAAAATAACGATTCTGTGTTTGACTTGCCAAATTGGCATGGTTGTGGCTCCAACTTTGATCTTCAGGAAGCAGTTCAGCCTCAATCTCCTGTTTGATTTTCAGAATGTCTTCGGAAGTTTCAGCAACCTTATGAACTTCCAGAAGTTGTTGCCTTGTGTAGTGGATACAATCATGACTCTCAAATCTGTGGTCTCCAATCTTGACTGCGAGTACCACGCCGTCGCAGCCATGGGGTCGAAGAACAGGCAGATTGGAGGAACCAAGCGACGCGCCTCCAGAAATCGAGGATTCAAACTGGGGAGCTATGATTCTTCTTCCTCGGTTTCCTCCGCCTCCCAACCTCAAGCAGATGACAGTCCGATGATCTTCCTTCACTTATTCACTTCTTCACTACTGCTGCTCTCTTTTTGACAACCTTAGCAACAGATTTGGTCTTTGACGATGGGATATAATCCTTTTTCACATTTTTAGTATTGGAAAGTTCATCCTCAGAATCTTCTTAAACGCTATCACCTGTAAATCTTGGTGTAAGAACTCCAGAAACACTCCCATACCAGCGGCTGACATTGGGAAACCCATCTCCAGGCTTCGTGACGGCATCAAACACTTTAACATCATCTTTTTTGATTCGATCCTCGGAGATATATGTTTTCCCAAAGAGGAATTCCTTGAGAGTTCTGAGACCGATTTCGGTGTGCAGATCTGTGAAGGAAATCGCTTCTCAACCGCCATTATTTCAATTTCTGTCTCCTTGTCTTGAATAGAACCCAAAGATGAAGGTTCTTTCTCTTCAACTTTTTCGCCAATATCAAGAACATCCTCTTCCTCCTCCAAATTTGTTCGATGATTGTTTTTGCATTGGACCGGATTTCTTCTATTTTGGTTTTCAAACATCGCAGAGTCATCCTTTCCCAAGTCAATTCCATAAACACGACCATCTATTCCATCCGTTTGCCAATAGCTTAAACCTGCTCATATCGTGTTTGTACACGTTGTTGATGTTGTCCACACGTCTTCTCGACGACATGACTCCTTAAGATCAACTTGGCTTTGATATCAAATTGACACAGTGGATATCTATCGGTTTCATTAATTCATGCACAAATACCAGAAGCGACTATCGAATCTGTTGATTTGCGAACGAATACCGTAAGTCACCTTCTATAACCTGTTGATTCGAAGGGGAATACGAGGAAATAGGGAAAACACTACGTTCCAAAGAGGAGATGACGGCTAAAAATAACATTAATCAAAACTGTCCCAAACATTAACCAAACATACCCTTATATAGACTCTAAACCTTAAGATCAATGAAAGGAAATAAATCCTAATATATAGACCCCAATTCCTAACTTGTAAAAGAAAAGGAAAGGAATCCTACACAAAAAACAAAAAAAAAAAAAGAGAAAAAAAGACTTACAATCCTAAAATCTCTAAATGGACTCAAAATATAAAAATATAAATGATAGAAATTATCAAAATTATCCTAAATACCAAACTCGACAATAATAATAAAATAATTAAAATAATTTTCTCGATTTGCTACTCTGTCTGTATCATTAAAATTGCTTTCTCTATTTGCTCTTCTATCTGCATAATTAAAATTATTTTCTCGATTTGTTATTCTGTATGCATCATTAAAATTGCTTTCTCGATTTGCTCTTTTGTCTGCATCATTATGTGACATAGAGGTTACGGGTTTGAGTCTGGGAAACAACTTCTTACAAAATACGGTAAGACTGCATACAATAGACCTTTCCCCGAGCCCCCGCACTTGCGGGAGCTTCGTGCATAGGGCTGTCCTTTATTTAATTCTTAAAATTTGGTGGCTATTTATTGAAATTCTTCCCAATATATGGTTTAGCATCTTTGATTTATCTAATTGGTTGGCATTGGTGCTCAGTGCTTGGAGATGAGTATCATATCAAATTTGAGGATGGTTAGACACATGCGATTGGAGCTAATAGATATCAGTTTGGATTTTAATTGGTTGACTCGATCCATCCAACTTATATTAACGTGACTCAATTTGAGTCCCATTAGGATCTTGAGTTTTATTTCTTATTTTTTATTGCTGACATTCACATAGTTTGTTGAAATTCATCTGTACAAAATAAATATTTTAAAACGTCAGCAATAGGTTTATGTGGCCTGAAGAAAATGACAATTGAAACTTGTTTTGTCTGTCATTGGTTGAGCATATATGAAAGGATCATGGACCTCGGGTTCATCTAAGTATGAGAACATAAGCACTTATAGAACTACTACATTGCATCACAGGGAATCTCGAACAAGGAATTTCCCTTTGTGTTAACATAGAGAAGAATTCCTTTGATTCACACCATGAGGTATTGATAGTAAATACTGTTGAAGGTGCCCAACTATATAAACATTTGTAATTACGTTGATGATTGAGATTATCATTGTATATCATTCAATTTTTTGTCCTTAATTTTGGACATATAACCTGACAGCAAGGTATAAGGAAATTAAAATCACTGAAGATTTAGTTTCTATTTTCTAGAAAATGGCAAGAACAAATATGTCGCTTATTTACTTGGATGTCCTTGAGCTCTTTTACATGATAGTGCTTTCCATCATTCACATAGTTGACAAAGATTGCCATCCAGCCGATATTAGACTTCCGTAGGAAACTTTGTTCAATTGCTGTTTACTTTAGTCATGACACCCACTTGATAAATGTTTCATCTTTGTCCTGGCTGATCCAATAAGTTGCTTGTGATAGGAACTTGCTGATATTGATGTCTTTTTCGAGGCAAAGAGAGTTATTGAATCTCTCCGGAACAAGGACCTAGCTCCTGCCTTAGCATGGTGTGCAGAGAACAAACCCAGGTTGAAGAAGTCAAAGGTATTTTTTTTATGCAGTAGACTGAAAATTTTATTCTTAATTTTCCCCAATTGATTTCTGACTATTTTAAATTGTCTCAGGCAATTGCACAACCCTACTTGTATTAGTAAATTTATTTATCTTTTTGTAAGAAGAGATATTTGTAACACCTTGTCAATACAATTTTAGTACTTAACAAGATTGTGTTGGTCTTCTAGGGATGGGATTTAGATTTTATCATATGCTTTGTTTTCTTGACACGAATGAAGTATAACTCTTCTAATCATTGCCTTCAATAAGATTGAAATGTGTCTATAATTTCGCGTTGTAATGAGAAGAAACTCTTCATAGGATCTGGTTGAATCTTCATAATGCTCTTAAAACTTTGTCAGAACTGTCACCAACTAAATTGTGTCATTAGGCTGGTATACCTATACTTGCTGGCTTTATGTTTGTTCAAATATATGCTTTTCTGCAGCACCTAATGAGGAATTGATTGATCTGAAAGGGAAAAGAAAGATGCTGTTATTATCTGACATTTCTAGTCTTGTAGTGTTTTATCGTTTATCTAATTAAATAATTTGATGTTTTATCCAAATACAGAATTAACATGGTGAATCCAGTGAAGATTTCATGCTTTCCTTTAGACCTTAAGTTGCTTTATTATGACAACGCAAGTTTGATTTCCTTTAAGTATATGAGAATCTGTTGGGTTTGGATTTATGTATGCAGAATATTATTTATGGATAAATCATAATGTGAATTTTTTAAAACCATTTATCTCTTGTCAATCTAAATTGCAGAGTAAGCTTGAGTTTCAACTGAGGCTTCAGGAGTTTATAGAACTAGTGCGGGCTAATGAGCATATGAAAGCTATTTTCTATGCCCGAAGGTATCTTGCACCCTGGGCAGCTACTAATATGAAGGAAATGCAGCGTGTTGTGACAACATTGGCTTTTAGGCACAATACTGAATGTTCAATTTATAAGGTATGCTAAAAGCTCTCTAGTCCTCTTAAAGACCATTCTTTAGATAAATGTAAAACCTTAGCTTATGATTCTTTCATTTTGCTAATGGTTGTTTATTTTGCAGAAGTATGTCTCTCTCAGTTTGTTCGAGTTAGTCTATTTCCTTTTCTTTTTTCCTATGGAAGACTATTTTTTCTCAATGAGTTCATCTTATCATCACATTTTGCTCTAATAAATAATAACTTTATTCAAAATTCTCAATGCATTGCTTTATTCATGAAAGAGCAATATTGAGTTGCTCAAGATTTTTCTTTTCTTCTTTCTGCGAGAGCTTCTTGGGGTTTGATCCATACTCTATCCAGGAAAGTGTTGACTCATAGGTCGATATAACAGTTACTTGCTTTATCCAACTTGAAGGTATATATCACCACATTTTGAAGTTCTTTAGTTTCAAGATCTAGTTATGAAGTTGATGTCACGGTTCTTTAGTTAGAGCATCTGGTATTGAAGTTGATTTTGTTGAATTCCTATTAGGAGACAGTAGTGTTCAAAGTAGAAACCACTGGTCAGATCTATATAGTTACTGTTGGGAATTGATGGTTATGTTATAGCTTCTATGATCACACAAGTCGTGAAGAGGAAATTTTGCTCTAATACTGCGTTATATTTTAAAATTGATTAATTTCCCACTTATCCTTTATTTGCTTTTATATTCATAACAGTTTTCCATAAATTTCCCATCTTTTCTAGGTCTTATTTGAACCCACACAATGGGACTATCTGGTGGAGCAGTTCAAGCAGGAATTCTGTAGATTATTTGGCATGACTAATGAACCTCTACTGAATATCTATCTCCAAGCCGGCTTGACAGCCCTCAAGACTCCGTATCCTTGGTTTATTACATGAGGAATTCAAAAACCTTTAAAATGCAGTCGATCTCTTGTTTCCATGCCCATCATCTTTTGAGATGGCTTTTATCAACTATTACTTTTATTCCTTGCTGTTTATATCTTAAGGAGCCTTGTTTCTCTCTTGACCTCACTAAGACTTTGTTACAAGGAGGCATGCAGCAAAGAAGATCCATTATCCCAAGAAGGCTTCCGCAAATTGGCCGAACCATTACCATTCTCGAAACTGCACCACTCTAAGTTAGTGTGCTACATTTCCAAGAAGCCGATGGACCATGAGAATCCACCACTTGTTTTACCAAATGGCCATGTGTACAGTAGTAAGGTATGGCTATCTCTGACCAAACTTGATCACCAGCCTTCAGACCAGAAGTTAATAATACGCTAAGCAAATCTTATGTTCACTTCATCATGGCGAAGGCTCTTGAAGAAATGGCCAGACAGAATGACGGCAAAATCACCTGTCCGAGGACCGGCGAGGTTTGCAACTTCACCGAACTTGTGAAGGCCTTCATTTCATGAATTTGTGGAGCTTTACCTCCCAACTGGAGCAAATTGTTCCGGTTATGTTGCCGTCTTGCAAGAATAATCTCAAGCTGGTTTGATTGTGATGGCCAACTGGCAACCCAGTTACAGACTAGGTTTCACGAAAACTGTGATTTCACGTACCCATATGACAATTATGTAATATTTACTTTTATATGCATATCGTTCTTTAGGTTCAGTCCGAATTTGCCCATTTGTGCTTCCGACAACAAGCCATCAAAGCATCATCTTATGATAAGCATGTCTCTCTCGTGTGTTAATCATTTACACTAATAGCTAATAGTCATCCGTGATTTACCTCATCTGTGTTGACTTAAGGACAGATTAGCGGAGGCGTTGAGGCGAGTGAATCGCCTTTTGCCACGTCATCTGATGACAAGCCATCCACGATAAAAATGTTATGGAGGGTGATATTATGATTTTAACATGTAAAATGCTTAATGTATGTAAGAACTATCACAATTGGCCAAAAGGCACTTGTTGTGGAATTCTAAAATACGTGTTTGTTTTTCATTTTACTCCTCCTGTATGGCGGCGTTGAATTTTATTTATTTATTTATTATTAGCAATTTAAGTATTTATTTAACTTATTAATTTTAAAGATGATTGATGTATTTTTAAGGAAGATTTTCATCTGTAGAAAAATTGATCTCTTACCCGTTATATTTAAAAAAAAACATGGGTTAATTTTTTTAAATACAACATCACAAGGGTTTGATGTGAGGATTTATGCAATATCAAAATGAGTGACGGTGGTTT
>JBBPFP011081633.1:0-12397 GCA_037974795.1 Kaempferia galanga | reverse complement strand
TCGCTAAATCTAGCGACGGAATTTAATAATCCGTCGCTATTCTTTGCAACGACGGAAAAGTAGCCAACGCTTTTTATTCCGTCACAAATCCATCATAAACAAGGCGTTGTTAAATCCGTCGCTATTGTCCATTATTTTTGAAAAAATAATTTTACATTTGTATAAAAAAACATTTTGAAAAAATAAATATATTAATTTAATATTCTTGTTTAGTGTTTATAATATCAAAGAGCGTAGAAAGTGAACTACTGAATTTTATAAGAGACATTTTAAACTATTCAAAATGAGGTTATAAGTGTGAATTAGAGATTGATTGATACTCAAATTAATTCACGAACAACATATTTTGCCATCTCTTTACAACCATGGGTTAATGTCTCTTTTTCATCGTCGACCGGTACTAAAGGTGATATCTTTTATTATTTATTCATATATATTGAGAGTGATTGAATGAGAGGTTTTTAATTAAATATAAATATTGTTATTAGGTTATTAAATTTTCATTAAATAATTTAATATGTAAAAATTTAAATTTAAAAATTTTCATAAACTTATGTTTCATCAACACCAATAATAAAGGAGAGCACAACTAATTTCTCACTGCAATAAAAAAAATACCATGATTAAATTCAAAATTCAATAATCCACCGTTTAAAAATCCAAAATTACAAGAAAATATAGTTTAAAATTTTGAGTTGCTACATTATTAAAATATAGATGATCCAGCCTTACAAATTATATAGGGTGCTAGACTATACTTAATCGGATTCCAAGGACGATGAGAGCGAGCTTTTGTCATATAGACTAAATCGGATTTAGCCTGGAATTGATTATCATGATTAATTAGGTAACATTCAATTTGGTACGATCGGCTCGGTTAATTTAGTCGTCGAAGTTTGCAAAAACTGTCGGAAAGTAGAGTAACTTTCGCTCTTTTGACCATTTCAAGCAATCGGCAATCGATCTTGCTGTTCTTTTAGTTTTATCACTTGCTCCCAGCTTGTTTATTTGAAAATTTATTTGGAGGGGCGGGATCATCATGACAGTGATTAATATTTATGCATAAATTTTAATATTATTAAGTCAAAATAATAATTAAAAGAATCAAAATATAACTACGATAATGGATATTAAATAAAAGAAAACAAGAATTATAATTTAGCTAAGATATAATCGTATATCAAAACAATACAATACTAGATAATTAATGATTATTATGATATAAATGTCCATTTTGAATGTAGAACCCATTTGAAGTGAGGGGTCAATACTGATGTTATCCTTTTTTTCCCTTTTAATTGTGTGATAAGGTGTGGATTAGTTTAAAACTGCAAGACTGAATCAAACTAACTTTTGTCTTCATGTTGTTTGATATAAAATATTCAATCGAAACTTTTAATTCATCATTAAAAATATTATAATCGATTAATCTAATTAATCAATCACCCTAATTAATTCCAACGTCTGCTTCTCTCACGAGAAAAGTTCTAATCGATTAGTAAAGCCTTAATTAATTACCTCAATCGATTCTAGGCCTTTCTATTTCCTCGTGAAAACCGTCCATAATCAATTGACCTGTGCTGAATTAATTAACCTAATTAATTCAGTACTCTTCTATTCTTTGTGAAAATAATTCTTAATCAATTATCCAATTTTAACCCCCAATTAGGAGTGTAATCGAACTGATCAATCAAGTTGAATATTAAGAAGCTCGAGTTCAAGCTCAATTCGTTATCCCAAAGCTCGAGCTCGACAAGTTCGATTCAAGCTTTAGTTCTTAATTAGATAAATGAGTCTTTTAAGAAGCATTTTCGCAAGCCTCTAAATGAACATATTCACGAGCTTGACAAATAAAATACTGTCAAGCTTGAACTCGACTTGTTAATATTTTCGAGCTCAAAATCAAATTCAGGCTCGACTCATTAACTTAATTGAATGTACTTTTTTATAAACCGTGATTCAAATAGCTCGTGAACAGCTTTGCTAAATGCTCTACCTTTCAATTTCAAACTGGACCAAGGATTTTTTAAAAAATAATAATAATAATAGAGCACCTTTTTGATCAAATTGGAAATGTTAGGGGGGTATTTTAATAATAGCTCCTCTCCGTTCAAGTGTTCAACGGATAGGAGGAATCAGTTAGGGGAAGGGATCGGTGATTGTTTACTTTCCGTCATCTTTTCCCATTTCAAGGTCGACCCAAATTTCAAGCCTTCTACTGCATCATCCCCGCTTTCCGTTTACTTTGACGTCTTCGTCATCGACAACACTCCATTCCTTTCTTCTTCGGAGGATTTCCTCCTCCCTCGCTCGCCCCCTTTACCCTTCTTCCCGCCACAGAGTCACCGTCCTGGCCGATCCCTCGCCGGAGCGAATACTCATGGCGGCCCCTGCCGCCTCCTCTTCGCAGGCGCCCGAGGAGGAGAAGGGAGGAACCGGAGAGGATCGACCGGACGCGCGGCGGAGGCGGGCGAAGCCCTTCGCGCACGCCGGTTCCCTGGGCGTCTCCGTCCTCGTCGCCGCCGCCCTCGTTCTCCTCGTGCTGCCGCGACTCCCGCACTCGGACTTCTACGGCCTCGTGGTCCTCCTGAGGCAGACCCCGCTGGCCGCCGCGGGGCGGAAGGGGGGAGGGCTGTGCGATTGGTTCGAGGGCAAGTGGGTGTGGGATGAGGAGCGTCCGCTGTATGCCTCCGAAGGCTGCGCGTTCTTAGACGAGGGTTTCCGCTGCTCCGAGAACGGGAGGCCCGATCGAATGTACACCAAATGGCGGTGGCAGCCCGCCGGCTGTGAACTCCCCAGGTCACAATTCCTCCCCCCTTTTCCCCTTTTTTTTTTTTTTTTTTTTGATCGGATATCGAGTTCGTTTCCCCCCATTTATTTGTTTATACAAAACATTTCGAATGCTTTATTAGTAGAAAATCTCTCTTCTCTTTTCCTTTACAGTTTCTCCAAGAGGAATGGATTCCTTTCCAATCAGTAGAAAATCTTCTAGTTTACATACGATGCTCTTGTTCTTGGCGTGTTCGTACTCTAGCCATTTTATTCTCTATCCGTGTTTAGATTATTTCAAAGTTAAAACTTCAAAAAAACAAAAGTAGCAATGAAGAAAAAGTTAAAACGCCGGCTTCTTGTCCCGCGTTTGACCGCATAGTTCTTTTACAACAATCCCAAGGAATGTTGAACTGGATGTTTGTGGTCTACCACCCCGGCACACATAGTGGTTTACAACACCTTTGATCGATAATTGGTAAACAATAACAGTGCACTTATTTAAGTATTATTTGGATTTAGCACATATATTCTTGCACAGTTGACAATCTTTTGTAACTATCATTGGAGTTTTAGAATAGTGGCACAATGACCTTAAATGACATGAATGCCCTTTGACTTTTGAAATTATATACCTTGATTTGTAATTGAACATTGATTGATAGTTTTCTACTAAAAAATTGAATAGTGTTGTAGGATAATATATAGTTGACGGTGAAATTAAACAATATTCAACTTTGTAATTGTCAATATGCTATTTTCAGAGTTTTGACGTTCTAAACAGTCAATACTTTAGCCCATTATAATATTAAATTTTATTTCTAATTCATGAATAATCTTTCCCCAACTATTACACAATTTAGTAAGATAACGGATATAATAGGTAAAGTATACATATATTTAGCGAGTTCATAATTTTCTTTATTAAAATAATTTTGCTTCAGTTATTACATCTATTTCCCTGAAGGGGAGTCTTGACACAATGGTAAAGTTATTGTCATGTGACCTTGAGGTAACGGGTTTGAGTCATGAAAATAGCTTCTTACAAAATACAAGGTAAAATTGAGTACAATAAACCCAATACATTATCCAATGTGTTTTGACCCTTCTCCGGGACCGCAATAGTGAGAGCTTCATGCACTGGATTATCTATTTTATTACATCTATTTCTCTAAGTGAAAAAGTGAACTAGTAGGTAAGATACTATCAATATAATCTTCATCTAATTTAAGACAATCTTTTGAATTTGGTACTCAATATAAGCACATAAATTCTTTAAAAAAAAATTGCAATTTTGGTAGTCTTTAAGTATTCCAAGAGTGAAAATGGTAGAAACGAACATAGCTCACAGAGTAAAATTACTCTTGATGTAGGCCAGTATCGAGACTAAGTTACTCTAACTGATAGTGTTGCCCTTATTGGTATGCCAAAAGGGAACTTATACTGTGAGTAAACAACTCTTGATACTGATCTTATTATTTTTAAAATAAGAAACGGTCTAGCTTAGTCTCTCTGTAGGCTACTGGTTTGTTAAGAACATATATTTTTTAGTCTTACTTGTTCTGTATTCATGGATTAGATTTGACTCGATCAATTTGCTGGAAAAGCTACGGCACAGAAGATTGGTCTTTGTGGGCGATTCAATTGGAAGGAATCAGTGGGAGTCTCTCCTCTGCATGCTTTCTACTTCGGTTTCAAACAAGAGCACAATCTATGAAGTAAATGGAAGACCTATTACGAAACATACAGGCTTCTTTGTTTTCAAATTTGAGACATACAACTGCACAATTGAATATTATAGATCTCCATTTCTGGTGCCCCAAGGTCATCCCCCTGTAGGTGCACCCAAATATGTGAAGACTACTCTTAGACTGGACTTCTTGGATTGGACGTCAAAAACTTGGAAGGATGCTGACGTCTTAATCTTCAACACAGGGCACTGGTGGAACTACGAGAAGACCATTAGAGGGTAACTGATATCATCAACCTTGTCACTCGTGATTATCCATCTTGTTCCCGGCAGTGAGCTTTTTTTTTCTGAAATGACATTGTATACCAATGTCGCATGTGGCTTGGTGCCTATCATTTGTTTGTTTGTGCATTGATTGCTTTTATATAAACTTTACCTCTTATTTCTTTGACAAAAGCAGCAAAATTAGGTAATCGGCAGAAAGTATTATGACGAATCGGGAGAATTTATAACAGTGATAGCATGTATAGTTAAATTTTTCTATGCGCTTTAATGATTGCTTATTCATTATATACATATTTTGAACATGGATCGCATATTTTGAAAATATTTTTGGCTTACTAGTATCCGGATTTAACAGCAAGATTCTTGTATCTAACTGCATATTCGGATGAAGTATTCAAGTTAGATAAAGGTTACTATCATAAGGAAACCATTGAAGCTTCAAAGAGAATGAGCAGAACGGGTGTCAATTGTCTTGACTTTTGTGCTCGCTTCTTAACTTTCATATACTTGTAGATCATCCTTTATTGTTGCGTTTTTAAGATATTGCAAATGCATTCCTCAGCTTGCCGAAAATTGATAGAAATCTTATTACTCAGGGGTTGCTATTTCCAAGAGGGCGATCAGGTGAAGACAGAGATGAGTGTAGAAAATGCTTATCAAAGATCAATTCAGACTTTGTTTCAGTGGATTCATAAAGAAGTTAATAGGAATAGAACTCAAGTCATCTTCCGTACATATGCTCCTTCTCATTTCAGGTCAGTACTATTATGGATTATCAAGTTATTCCTTGTTTCTATTTGATGGACAGTTAAAAGGTGTAGAAGATAATATTCCTTCTCCATTAGAACGTTGCCTGAAAGTTGAAAGAAAAAAGGCTGAAATAAAAAAGAAATGTAGGAGGAATAACATAACGCTTGCGTGCAGAGTTGGTGACTGGAAAAATGGAGGGAGTTGTCACCTGGAGACGCTACCAGATTTGAGCTCTTTGCCATTATCCTTAGAACCGTGGGCACATTACCTGGAACCATTTAGGGAAGTTCCCTTGGCGAATTTCACAGCAAATGAAGTGCTAGAATTGGATCTGCTAAATGTGACACAGATGACTGCCCGTAGGAAAGACGGTCATTTATCCAGATTTTACCTTGGTATTTCTGCTCTTGCTCCGCTTCGCAGGCAAGACTGCAGCCATTGGTGCTTACCAGGAGTCCCAGATGCATGGAATGAGATACTGTATGCACTTATAATGCAACGGGAGTCGATGATGCATGAGAACATGACCATCATGGGCACAACAAGGGTAAAGCTGCCCCCTTAAAGGCTCCCAACTCTTTTATTAACCTGCACTGATTTTGCAGATGATGGAAGATTATTTTTACCGAGAAATCTTCTACAGGGTGCAACCACCATTGTTAAAAAGGATCATTTTCTCATGTTGAGAATGCTTCTCCAAATAGCATATCGTCGCTGTATTATGTACTCCCAAGTTTGGGATCAGCAAATACATGAGTAATAACATGGGAATCACAAAACATTTATTACTGAGAAACTTACAGCATAGAAGTTCAGTTGCCGGTGAGCTTGGTTGGCTGTAATTATTAACATTTTCTTTGAATAAGAATCACACAATCTTTCGACTTTCAATGTCCAACATTAACTTATGAGGATGTTCTCTCTGGGTCTATGTGAGGTTGGATATCCTCAGTGGACAAAACTCATGCCATCACCCGCTCCAAATATCAACGTCCTTATACAATCTGGAGCTTGTTTCTTGTTTGGCCTAAATTCTTGAGCAAATTATTGTTTACCGTCTGATTAGGGTTCTTCCTGAAAACAAAGTGAAGCCCCATTTGCAACCATTGTTGTAGCACTCATCTATCGATCTATGGTCATCTTCAGGCGAATGAATGAACATGATCTTAAAGCACCTTGAGAGATGAAAATAACTGAATAAATTAATTTTCATTCTGAAGTTCAGACATGCTCCCCAAGATTGTCAGAATCTGGTTGATATCCTTCATCACCCAACTGCCTCATCAGAATAGTTAGCATTGTGTATAGCTGCTGATATCTTACAAGCTTTGTGTCTTCTACAAGAAATCTATAAACACTCCCATCTACTTCGATCCAACTGTTGCTGGAAATATTCACCATTGCCTTCTCGTGTATCAATTTCCTCACTCTTGCTACATCAGTCCAACTGCTAACACTGGCAAAAATGTTAGAAAGCAGTTTGCAACAACCTAAGCTCACCTCACCCGACGAAAGAACAAGCCGTCCAACTTCACTAGCCAGTTGAACATTCCCGTGGATACGACACGCACTCAACAAAGAAGACCAGATGACAGAATTTGGCGGGACTACCATCCTTTGTATCAGTGCAACAGCTTCACTTAGATTCCCTGCTCGGCCAAGAAGGTCAACCAAGCAAGCATAATGCTCAACCTTAGGATTCAATCCATAGTCATGCAACTTGTGAAAAACAGCTTTACCTTCCTCTACAAGGCCTGAATGGCTACATGCCGATAAAACACTTACAAATGTAGAATCATTTGGCCTCACTCCGAGTCTCTCCATTTTCACAAAGACTGTTAAAGCATCTTTACCATATCCATGAACTGTAAGCCCTGATATCATTGCATTCCACAAAACGACATCTTTATTCGGTGCCTTCACGTAAACCAAGCAAGCATCGTTAAGGCCCCCACACTTGGAATACATGTCAACAAGAGCAGTGGCCAGAATTACATTCATCTGCATTCTCTTTCTAGCCAAAGTTCGATGAATTTCTCTCCCAATATCAAGAGCTCCCAGGCTAGCACAAGCTGAAAGCACATTGACCGTGGTGATCTCATTTGGTTCGACGGATAATTTCCTCATATGATGATACAATTTGACTGCGTCTTCTGGGGATCCTCCATGAAGGTATCCAGTGATCATAGCATTCCATAACCCCACATTTCTGTCACAAATACTGTCAAACACTTTCCTTGCCTTTCCAACATCTCCACATCTTGCATACATGTCTACTAGTGCTGTACCAATAAATGAGTCCAATGTGATCATATTAACCTCGATGAAACCCACTACCCATTTTCCGACCTCCCAATTCGAAGCATTTGCACATGCAGATAGGAGGCACACCATGGTGGCTGAGTTGGGGAGAACATGTTGGACGGAAACAAGCATCCGTTTGAAAATATCAAGCATCTCTGATATCATTCCATGCTTCCCAAATCCATCAATAAGGGCAGTCCAGCAGACCACATTCCGTGCATGCGGCATTTCTTCGAACACCGAACGGGCCGTTGTCATGTCTCCAACACGTGCATAACCAGAGATGAGGGAGTTATATGACACCTCATCGCTCACAGGCATATCCTCGAGCACTTGGTGGGCGTCGTCGAGGAGGAGGCACTTGGAGTACATATCAATGAGGGCATTACCTACGTAGAGGTCGAAGAGGAACCCTAACTTGACAACGTGCGCGTGGACCTGCCGGCCGAGGTCGGCGGAAGAGAGGGCGGAGCAGGACTTGAGCAGGGGAGGGTAGGTGAAGTTGGTGGGACCGACGCCTTCAAGGAGCATGCGGGAGTATAAGGAGAGGGAGAAATCAAATGGGCCGGATGCGGAAAATGCGCGGATGAGGGAGGCGTACGCGTGGTCGTTGGGCGGCGAGGGGAGGCGACGGAAGACGACGAGCGCGTAGGCGGGGGAGCGGAGTTCCGCCAGCTTGCAAAGAAGGTGGTTGTAGAGGGGGAGGCCGCAGAGGATGATTTGCGCGTGGACCTGCCGGGCATGGGAGGAGGTGGCGGCTCGCCGGACGAGGCCGAGCAGCGGCCGAGAAGAAGAAGACATACATCATCGGGAAATCATCTACCCGTATCTCTTTTCCACTTCAAGGGATCCGATTATGGCTATCGGATCTCGATACAATTGGACGGGTTTCAGAAGGAGTATCGGATCCGATTATGGCTTTATTTGTCATGCTAAAAAAAAAAATCACCGCACCAAAAAAACTGCCTTAATTTAGAATTTGACTAAATCAAGACCACTGAATCGCTGGTTTTCATTAATTATAGGAGCTAAAAATGAGCGACCTTCCGTAATTAGCGCCATTCGACTGCCTACTTAACACCTCGAAGCCACCCCTTCCAATTCGAAGTTCCTCGGCGGACCCTTCTCCCTCACTAGATCTTCATCTCCTAAAGAGCCTGCCGGGATCTTCCATGGCCATGCGCTAATTATTTGATTCCAAAGAGAGAGCTTTTTTTTCTTTCTTTTTTTTTCTTTTTCTTTTTAATCTTTATCCATTACATACTTTCTGATGGCCGGCGCCGGCGTCGTGCTAGCGGTGTTGCTGTCGGTGTTGGGTATCTCCGGCGTCGTTCGCGCCGAGGACCCTTACCTCTTCTTCACATGGAACGTCACCTATGGCACCATCGCCCCCCTCGGTGTCCCTCAGCAGGGCATCCTCATCAACGGCCAGTTCCCCGGCCCTAACATCAATTCCACCACCAACAACAACATCGTCATCAACGTCTTCAACTTCCTCGACGAGCCGCTCCTCTTCTCCTGGTTTGTTTATCGACCACCTACTGATTGATTGATTGATTCCTCGTTTCTCGGTGCAATTAATTTGATCCCGATTGTTCGCGGGCAGGAATGGAATTCAGCAGAGGAAGAATTCGTGGGAGGATGGGATGGCCGGGACCAACTGCCCGATCCCGGCTGGAACCAACTTCACGTACCATTTCCAGGTGAAGGACCAGATCGGTAGCTTCTTCTACTTCCCGTCGTTGGGGATGCACAAGGCGGCCGGCGGATTCGGCGGCCTCCGCGTCAACAGTCGCCTCCTCATCCCGGTGCCCTTCGACCCCCCTGCCGACGACTATACCGTCGTCATCGGCGACTGGTACAATAAGGACCACTCCGCCCTCGCCAAGACCCTTGACTCCGGCAGCAGCATCGGCCTCCCCGTCGGCGTCCTCATCAACGGCAGGCCCGGCAAGGACGGCGAGGGAAAGGACGATGCTCCCCTGTTTGAGATGGAGGCCGGTAAGGTTTACCGGTACCGGATCTGCAACGTCGGCATCAGGACCTCGCTCAACTTCCGGTTCCAGGGCCACGTGATGACGCTGGTGGAGATGGACGGATCCCACACGATGCAGAACGTGTACGAATCCCTCGACGTCCACATCGGCCAGTGCTTCTCGGTGCTGGTGAAGGCCGACCAGGCCCCCGGCGACTACTACATCGTGGCGTCCACGCGGTTCTTGAAGCACAAGGAGCTGACCGCCACCGCCGTCGTCCGGTACGCCGGCTCCTCCGCCGCGCCGTCGCCGGTGCTTCCCAAGGCGCCTACCAGCTGGGCCTGGTCCCTCAACCAGTGGCGGTCCTTCAGGTGGAACCTGACCGCCAGCGCCGCCCGCCCCAACCCACAAGGGTCCTACCACTACGGCGGCATAGAGATCACCCGCACCATCAAGCTCGCCAGCTCCCGCAACTTCGTCGCCGGCAAACTCCGCTACGCCCTCAACGGCGTGTCGCACGTCGACACCGAGACCCCGCTCAAGCTCGTCGAGTACTACGGCTTCGGCGGCAACTACTTCGAGTACAACGTCACCGGCGACGAGCCCCCCACGGACGGCTCTCCGATCAAGCTGCTCCCCGACGTCAAGACCGTCGAATTCAGGACCTACGTGGAGATCATCTTCGAAAACCCCGAGAAAGCCGTTCAGGTTTACCACTTGAATGGCTACGCCTTCTTCCTCGTCGGGTGAGACTCTCTTCTCTTCTCCTGTCTCATTCCACCACATCGATCATTTCTTTATCGAGAACTTCCGGCGCAGGATGGGTCCGGGGAAGTGGTCGGCGGAGAAAAGAAACACATACAACATGCTGGACGCCGTGAGCAGGCACTCCGTGCAGGTGTACCCAAAGTCGTGGTCGGCGATTCTTCTGACGTTCGATAACGCTGGGATGTGGAACTTGAGGTCGGAAGTGTGGGAGAGACGCTACTTGGGGCAGCAGCTCTACATCAGCGTGCAGTCGCCGGCGCGGTCGCTCAGGGACGAGTACAGCTTGCCGGACACAGCCCTGCTCTGTGGCCCCATTGCCGCGTTCCCCAAGCCGCCGCCCTACACCTAAACTTACGAAATGGGAAGGGATTTCGTACGTCAAAATCTACGATTGATGGTTGTTGGCAACATGTAATGGATGGCTCTCTCGAAATCAATGAAAATTTTATTTAAAACAGTGTGGCTGTGCTTGATTTATATATATTAAAAAATAATCATTAATCGGCTGGGTACCCACCTGTAAATGTGCCGTAGCCTTTCAGCGGATGTTCTTTGATTTATATTTATTATAGCATCGCCGAACCGAACGTTCAGGCTATATTTATCGAATTGAGTATATTGCACTCTCTCTCTCTTAATAGTACTATTGATTTACATTTATTATTATTATTATTTAAAAAAAATACTCCACTTACAAAAATATATATTAAAAAAATCTTAAACTATTATCGTTAATAATTTTGACTGGAATTATATGAATTAGAGTAATTTTTAGTTAAAATTGGTTTCATCTTATTTAATTTACGATTGATTAATTTAAGATAATAAAAATTATTCAATCCATCATTAGGATAAATTATAAAATATAAATAGGTCTTAGATGGAGTGTGTGTGAGATTCAAATGCTTATTACCTAGGGAGCCCATCCAACTGCTTACCCATGAGCTGGATTTGAATAGGACCCAACATGTAACTAGCTAGCTACGCCATTTTAAGATTCAATTAATCGGAACTGGTTCAATTGTTTTTTTAATACAGATGATATATGATGTTTTTTGGAAAAAAAAATGAATGTGTTGGTTTTTTTATTAATGAAATTTTATTTTTCAAAAAATGGCGTTGAGACTTCAATCTAAATCTCTTGGATGAGAGTCGAACGTAGGGGTGTGAACTAATTGAATCGAGTTGAATAATGTAAAAAATATTAATATTTGAGTTTGAGATTAAAAAATATAAATGATATTTGAAGTTTAAAGATACAAATAATTTTAGATCGAATTCAATTCGAAATAAATTTAAGCTCGAGTTTGATTCGGATTGTTTGAATTTGATTCAAGCGTATCTGAATTATAATTCAAAATGATTTAAATTTAAATTCGGTTTAAATTATTTAAATTTTAATTTGCATATATTTAAATTAAAATTATGTTTAAATAATTAGAATTTGATTAAGTTCAACCTGCGAGCGGCTCACGTATAAACAATCGAATAGATATTATGGGTTCAATTTCAACTTAAAAAATTATTGAATATGTTTAAATTTGGCTTGCATATGATAATTTAAAGTAGGAATCGAATATGTTTTGACCCAGCTCAAAAAGCTCAATAACCGACTTAATTTGTTTGCGCTCTTAGTAAACTATAACAAATTGACAGTTATAATTATTAATTAATTATTTAATAACCAATCAATAATCTTTTTTACTAGTCTCCTCGAGATGGTCTAGTGGCTAGCACATGAGGTGTTGCCATCAATAAGGTCTGGGGTTCAAATTTCGGTAAAGCCGAGGTAAATGCCTTCCTTATGTGCTAGTCACTATTCCAAGTGCTAGTAAGTAGCCACTCGTGATTTACC
>JBBPFP011081314.1:0-12399 GCA_037974795.1 Kaempferia galanga | reverse complement strand
CCCTTTCTTAGTCAGGCGTGTTAGCGGCATCGCCATGTGAGAGAAGCCCTCAACGAACCGCCTGTAATATCCGATAGACTCAATTTGAGGATGTCGGGGTTCCATCCCACGAAGATGATGCACGTCCTATAATCTCCAGGTGTTGTTACATATGATCAGTACAATGTGATATGGATTCATCTGAACTGGAGTTTTGCCTAGTTCTAAGTGAGGCTGCTCTCCATCAACAATGCCATTGTTTCACATGGGGCAGTGTAGCATGCATTGGTTTCATGAAACAAGTGGCATGGATTCGATAAAACATACATCCAATTCCTCATAAACTTCCCTTGAGTAAGAATGTTGATCAAGAAAGGATAAAATATGTACAAACTAATGGACTCATTTGCACGTCATCCTGGAGTGCAAAACTGAGTGAAGTCATGAAGTGAACCATAACTACTTACATTACATATCATCATTATTAATTTTATTTAATATTTAAATCATGATCGTTTAGACCATGTGATCCCACTGAATGTGATGACTACAGAAGCAACCCACAGATTTTTTCTTTCCTCCTCCTTAGTGACTCTCCCTATTCTGATTGTCATCTCCTTTAATAGCAACAAGGCAGCCCGGTGCATGAAGCTTCCACCAATGTAGGGTCTGAGGAAAAGTCTCTTGTACACAGCCTTACTTTGCTTTGTAAGAGGTTGTTTCCAAGTGTCACCTCCTTTAATGCTACACAAAAACACACCCTTCTAGTCTTAGCACTGTAAAAACTCTCTTTGATTATGGACAACACCATTGAGTACCGAAGAGTGTATTCTTCCTCCGATCTCTCAAGCAACGGATTCCTTTAGCACTTGGATTGATTTTTGCCTGTAATATGCAAGGCAATGTGCATCCCACCAGTAATTCATAAGGTGGTTTCTGCTTGTTGCTCTCTAAGCAGTAGTAGAATACCTATCTCTTGTGAACTTAGGTTGGTTGTCAGTAGTCGAGAGATCCATTCAATTCAAAAAGTTGAATTCCTCACTATCTTTTTGATGTCTCCTACCACTAGTTTCCTGATCCTTTCTAGCTCCATGATCATCACAACAAATAATTGACTTTGAAGAGCCATGCTTAAAGAGTTGTAATGGTTTAAATTTGAGAGCGGTCAAGGTTAGCTAGAGCACCTCACTACTCATCACCCAAGTTATCAAGATGTTTAAGTCCAAGACCTAAGAGAGTGGATTGATGCTTGGCTATATGCTCTCCTTTGGCAACATTGATACCAACCTAATGAACATTTTCTATTATTTCTTCTTTTGTCACAAGGCTTGCACATAAGCTAAGAATCTATATAAGGCGACATCCCTGATCAATTTGGTGTCTGGTTTTATAATTGGAAGACAACACCCATATTGGCTAATCCTAACCTTTTGCAGTTGATTTTAGAGACATTTCCTAAAGCAATTCATATTGTCAGGTCATGCAATCGCATTGATAAGCTCCTGAACATCATGTTCCTTCACAATGCTCATCCTGAGTTTAAGACAATGAAGAGTAAAATTTTATGCATTTTTATTCCACCCACGTGTACATGCTGGTCTCACAAATTTCTAACTCAGTCCCATCATTTTCTAATCTAACAGTGGATCAATTCACTAATGGTCTAGTTTCCATCTAGAGGATCTCATGGAAGTGAAAGAGATTATCAACAGACTGTGGCTAACAATCTAGTGGCCAATGCAAACCTAAGTGATCCCAGATGATAAATTTGCCAATCTCAAGAATGCTTGTCAGTCTCTCAATGGTACCCATCTAGCCATCCTTATACAATTCATATAGTCCAGTAAAATGCTACGTCTCAGGAGGTCCATCAGCCCATACCTACAACCAGTTTGGTTCCACTAATGTAGTTCTTCCTAAGAAGTATTTACACTTCTTTCAATTCTATGCTATTTAATGCCTCATCTCAGGCCAAGGTAACTCTTATAGCCCAAAAGACGTACATCTATTATCTTCTTATTTCATATATACAGATCATTCCCTCAAATTCTAGATGTAGGAGCCTCTAAATACATTTCTAGTACCATCTCCTTTTTCTCCACTCTTAACCACCAGCATATCTATCAATGTCACCTTCATATCTTAACCACCAGCATATCTACTAATGGGTTAAGAGTATCAAAAATGTTTCTCTTTCACTTGTTACCTTTATCCTTAATCTTTATGTTTCTCTCTTACATATTGCCTTTATATTTTATCTGGTTGAACTTCCATTGCTTTTATTGTCCATTAGTAACCTCAATAAATTCTTGAATTGTTCCATAACATTCAATGACACTTATTGTTTTAATTCCAGACTAAGGGCGGAAAAGATGAAGTAAGGTTTGAATCAACTTCAACTCTTGCATTTAAGTATTCTTTAGAGACTATTCTTGAATAACATGTTTTCCTATGAAAGAACAAAATTTCTTTAAAACATGAAAGAAAATTTTAAAAGAAAATTGAAGAAAATTTTGCAAGAGTTTAAAGATTATATCTTATGCAAAAGGTGATCTTGTTCTTATTTATTAACCATTCTTATACCTCCCACCACTAGTGCATATGCCCTCGACAAACCCGCTCTACAAGTTTATAGCTAAAGGCACATGCTCCAATACTTGTTCCTCGACACTATACAACCCTCTGATTACATAGCTCATCCTAAATGCGATTTAGACCCTCCCTTTATGTTTTGCAAAGATAATTCAAAGTGTTCTATTGCACATCCATTTTCTTATTATTTATCATATGTCACACCACAACAACAATCAAGTTTTATCCCAATAGGTGAGGTCGGCTATATAGATCATTCTACGCCATTAGGCTTTATCCCTACTATATGGTCATCTATACTTAAATAAATTCTAGAACTATCTTAGAGGCATTTCCAAATTTAGGTTGGTGGCAAGTTAGGTTGATGCTCTATAATCTAACAATATGTTCAATTTCTACTTCTCAAGGAAAGTCTATTGTGGGCTTGGGTGAATTTGTACTCACCATTGTTGGAATACACTATTAAAACATGAACATGATCAAACCAAAATGGCTTTGGAAACTTAATTAATCTAACTTTCATTAAGCCTATCTTGATTCTTAGAAATTCACATGAGAGAAACAAGGAGAGAGTCTTTCTTACCCTCTTTAATTATCTAGGATCGCCACAACTTGAGATTTACAACAAGGATCATTCATTCAGCCTTGTCAAATTTGATCCGTCTATTGAGCTCTATGCTAGACAATATAACCCAAGCAATATATATACAATATATATAACATGATTTCGAGCACCAAGATACGAAGAGTATCACAATTTGAGGAATAAAAAAATGTGTAGTCCCAAATTTTGCTAATAGATCTTATAGTAGTTGAAAGGAGGAGATTGTGGTTTCACTAAAGCTAGCTAAGTTATCCTATTTTCTGATGAAAAGAGTAAAGAGCTAATAAATAGGCCTGCACTACCAAGATTATTAATAATGTAAAAAACACTTATCTGTATCGAAATTTTATAACTATGTGACAGAACATTAGTTGGATAAAAAGTCATGATGAAGTAAAAATTGTCATGGTTTGGACTATAATTACTCAAGAGGATAGTTTCCCATTACATGGAAAGGGAAGGCCTAGATGCCCCTAACTGTCAATTACTCTAACGAATCATAGTTGTTTAACGCATGAGATGTTCAAAAGCGTATAGGTGCTATGGGGCCTAAGGCACACGATGTAAGGTTGAGGCACACACCTTACCGAACTACATAGAAAATTTCAAACATACATAGAAAATTTCTACCAAAATATTTCACTAACAACACTATAATCTATAAAATATTAAACAATAATATAAATATAAAATTCACTAGTAAATAAATATGTTATATGCATAATTTAAATTTAAAAAAATCAAATATATAAATCTTCATCTTCTTCCTCTATCAAATTATTAACATCACCACCAAATATTTCAGATATGTATAGTTGTTGGTTTCCTCAAGACCAATTTCTTACTTTTCATCAATAAAGTTGATTTGTAGAAGATCTTCTCTTAATTCCTTTTGATGTAATTGCCCTCCTTTTGAAGAAGATGAAACTTGAGATATACAAGCATCTTCACCAACTCCAAAAGCTCATGCAATTTCACTCCAAATCAAATTGGCATAATCAAATACTAAATCATTTTCTTCATCAGTGTCAACATTCAATTCCCCATCAACCATTCAATGTTACCATCTCATATCACATTCAAAGGAATAGGATCAATAATGTCTCGCATATCATATTAACGCCTCAAAGTTCAGTTATACTCAATAAAAACTAAATCATTTAGTATTTTTTGCTTCAATCTGTCTCTTCTTCAAACAAAATAAAAATTATTTTAATTTTATTTTTTATAATAAATTTATTTAATATTTCCTTAAATATTTATACTTGCATGTTCAAAAACACTCCAGTTTCATTCACGAGTAGAGAAATTAGTGTCGCATGCATGCTACACAATTAATTCAGTGGGTAACTAAAGGTATGAGCTGGGCTTTTAAAAAAAAAAAAAAAATTGGGCCTAATCAGCATCTTCAATGAGAGAAAAACCACACGCACGCTTAAGGCGACCAAGCGCAAGAGGCTTGCCTGATTACGCCTAGCGCCTAGGCATAGCCAGGCGAGCACCTTTAATAACTATGTAACAGATTATAGATAGAATGGAGTCCATGGATTATTATGCAAAAGGATTTGGACAAATTTTGCTTCCTCTTAAATATGTAAGACAATGAAAGAAAAAGTAGTCAAATGGGCAGAAAGATCTCTTTGCCTAATGCTCGTAGTTGACAAACCCAATGTCAATGTGGAGCAGTAGGGATTTGCCCCCTAAATGATAAGCATTGCCGCTGAAATGGATTTGGAAAGATGGTTTCGGAATAGAAGGTGAAAGATTGAATTCCTTCTCATCTCACTTCCATTTTTTCCTAATGATCATCGAGTAATCCACCTCATGGTTTTCTCCACTCTGTCTCAAAGTGTTCCTCTCTCACACAGCCTTTTCTCACCACTAAGAGTAATGTTGTTCCAAAGGGTAGCTGGAATCCTAATGATAATATGTTGATCATTAGAATCCAACTGATTCAATGGCTATGACATTGTTTTTTTTTTCTTGTACTAATATATATCCTAAATTTGCCTCTTTATAGTTAATAATGCTCACAAATTTAAGGGTTTTCATCAAGTAATTTTACTGCAGATCGTTCAGTCATTCATCCCCTTCATATGTTCGATAACATTTCCAAGAAAAGAACCATTATTTATCGATAGGATTCATCCTTAATATTTCAGACAAATTTACCTAAGGAAAATTAGTTTTGAGAATACGAAGAAAAGAGTCCAAGGACATACGACATGCGAAGCGATGACGGAAGGGAATAGCGAGGCGACGAGCATTCCATGGACGACGCGGCCGCGGTCGAAGCAGCCGATATCTCGTGCGAAGCCGTCGTCCAGGTGGATGGGGTTGTGGTCGCCACTGATCTCGGAGAAGCGTGCCACATCCGACTCAGAGAACCGCCTAGACTCCCTGAGCACGTCGCCAACACGGAGCAGAGGCGCGGTTACTCGAGCTGAGGAGGAAGAGTAACGAGAAGAGAAGAAGAGGAGAGCAGGGCTAGGGATAGCGGATACGATCCGGAAAACTCGACCAATGCGAGTCATCACAAATAGTCCGACTCCAGGAGAACGGAGGCGATTTTGGCCCGAGGAAGACGATGCGATGCACTCGTCTTTGGGCTCGTGGTAGTTGTGAAGACGGCGTTGGCGGCTTCGACAGTAAGGAGGGACAACGGTGGCGACGTGAGGAATAGCAACGTCGACGGCAATGAAGGCGGCGACGACGACGTGAGTCTGAGAAAAGGTGGGAGGGATTAAAGGAGATTTAGGGTTAGGATCATTTTTGCAAAACGCTCCAATAGGTTTAGACGATTACGATTACACCCCTATTTTTAGATATTTTTTATATATACACACACTTATATGGTAAATATTTAAACCTCGAGAATATCTAGCAACAGAATTCGTCCGCTGTTTTTGCCATGGAAATCTCCGCCGTCCTCGTCCCTGGCACCGCTTCTCGCCGTCTCCACTGTCCTCCTTCTCCGCCGGACCACCACCACGTACGGAGGTCTCCTCTTCTCCTTCTCCGCCTCGACCACAAAATCTCCTCCTTCTCGACTTCCTTGATCAGGCCGCACAGCGGGGCCGTTTCTGCTTGCGTCACCAGAGGCACTGCCTCGTGGAGTGAGGAGGAGGTCGTGCCCTCGAGGGAAGAGGATGAGTCGCCTACCTCCGTCCCTCTCGTGCCTATCGCCAACGAGGAGCAGTTCAATCGGATCATCGCCGAAGCACATCGACTGGAGCTTCGGGTCATTATTCTATGGTTCGCTACTTTTCCTTTCATTGCTTCCTCATCTTTATCCCCACTTGTGAGTTGGTATGTTTAATGTCTGCTGGGCTTTTCTGTCAAGAACCCTAGTTTGATTTGATTCTTTGGTTACGGTTGTTAAGCGGCTGGTCAAACTAGGGTTATTGTTTCAGCCGAGGGGAAAATTGTTGTTAGTTAGTTGGCATTCTATGCCCACATATCACCAAAGTCCAAAGATTAGATATCACAAGTGGATCACAGGGAATCTGTTCTTCATATTCCATTATTCATAGTGTTCTTTTAGAATATGGTATGGTAAAGGATCCTAAAGAGCTTCTGAGTTCAGTTTCAGTGTTCTCCTAATCAATGGCATTCAGGACTGAAATAATGGGAAAATTTGGCACCTACTTGACTAAAGGTTTCTATAGTTGATTGACCGACATGAGGATCCCAAATTGAATGATAAATCAGTTTTACATGTTTCCAATAGATATTTACCTTGTATATTTAATAATTTACTAAACAACAAGCTCGGAAGCCAACAACTATGTCGTATTTTAGAGGTTGAAATTTTGGTCCTTGTATCATTTTCCCCTTTCACCACTTGGGTTCTAAGGTGCATATTAATGTTTGTTCAAATACGTTAGGGCTTCAAATCCCATAGTAAGGGAGAATAACTGAATAAGGAAAGAAAGATATGGGTGATATGCTAGTGGAGAGTAGTAGTGTTGTAACAAGCTGAGTCGAGCTTGATTGTGTTCAAACTTGTTTGATTATCTTATTGAGCAACAAATGTGGTAAATCTTATTTATTAAAAAGTGAGCTCAAGTTTTCACTATGACAAGATTGTCTTTATAACTTACTTAAAATATAGGACCAATAAATGAAGAGCTTTATTCATGAATATTAATGAACTGAGCTCACTACTGTTCATGCATATATATATACACATGAACATTCTTACAACCCTACAAAGCAGGCTCCAAAAGCCACATGACTAATATATATTAGATTGTGTCACAACAAAAGACCAAGAGAGGTAACTTGTCGGAGGAAATTAAACTTTTCTAACAGAGAAAATAGAACAAACTACTAATTCATTGTTCAATGGGTCATCATATTGACCCGTTCCAAAGCTGGATCATATCATTTTGTTGTCTTAAAAACAATTTGAATAGATATGAACTGAGTTACTCAGTAAATTTCTCTAAAACCTTGTCAAAATTCTCCCATTTCCCTTATTCTCCTATTCCTCTCATGTTGATTTTTTGTGCTTGCTTGCATAAAACTGGTTCTTGCAGATCGCTTGAGACTTCTCAAGTCAGGTAAGGCTAGGAGAATGTGCTTGAGTCTTCATCAAGTGGAGGAGTGGGTGTTGAAGGTGATTGAGTCAAGGTGACATAGTTAGGAAGGCTATGACATGGCACACTGGCATAGATCTGTAGGTGGAGGTCATGAATGAGGACGAGGTCACTAGATGGGATGACTTCAACCTTGTTGTGATGATTGCAGTGCCTTTGCCCATTAATGTAGATACTTTGTTTGATGTTGTTCGTTAGGCGATTTAACTATGCTAGGATTCCAAGCAGAGGCTTGTTTGAACTGCCTTGCTTGGGTTGGAAAATATTGTTGTGGGAATTGAGACAGATGGTTTTTAAAATGAAGTTAATGATGGTGGTTTGTGTTGGACTTTAGTGCACTAACTTTGGGTAAGCATGTCAAGAGCCCATGACGGCTATGACTGATAACTATGTCTTTTGTGCCGCTCCTAACACCCCAACAAAGGTTGGATCAATGTGGCATCTAATTTGAGTGATTGAACCAATCAGCCACTGGTTTGTCGATTTAGGCAAAACTAAGGGAGGTGCTTGTCTACAAGAAATATTCTAATAGAAATTGAAAATAAATGACTAATTATTTATTGAATGGTCATCCTATTGCCCCTTTGTAATAGGGTCTGTATCACTGTATTTTCATTGGATCGTGCATGCTTAAATCTGATAGATTAAAATTACCTATGTATCAATTGATCTGAATGTTGCATTTGATTTAATGCAAATAATGAACAAGTTCCTTTACATATGTAACAACATGCGTCTAAGAAACATCCTCAGTTGTCCAACTTCTCAGATGAAGTTATTCTGTAGGAACATCATCCTCATGGCACCTAATCATATTAGTGATATTTTAGAATTTTGACATATCTTTGTATTAAGGTTGGCAAGCTGGTGCAGAAAATGTATATACTTGAAACCCAAATTGGAAAGACTGGCAGCTGATTATTACCCAAGGTCAGGAATTGATTTTTCTTGTAATAGATTCACCTTTGTAATTTTAGACTAATTCACAGAATTTTTATGTTCTTTAAGTAAAGTTATATGTTGTTTTGAGATGCAGCATAAGGTTCTATAGCATTGATGTGAACGCAGTTCCTCAAAGGCTTGTAAATCGTGCTGGAGTTACTGTAAGGCCTTTTACCTCCATTGTCCTATCCCATCTTCTTTCTGATATTATTTGCTTCAAATATGGTTATCATTTGTCTGATCTGATGTTTGTGACTTTGTCCACCTCACTTTTGTTTGCTTGCTAAAGTTAAATCATAATTAATTCAAAGTGCTGAACAGTTTGTAATCTGCCATAACTAACTTAACGCTGACTGGGAGGACAGACTACTAACATATTTGTTAGAAACATATCTGTCCATGAAATCTCACGTAATAACTATTTTAGGGTTCCTATTGTTTGGCCCTAAAAGTTGTGAGACCCTTCATCATTAGCAACCAAATTGTGAAAACGATAATACATCAGATGATGGAACATGCCTCCTATCCAGATGATATTGTTCATGTCATTGTTACATGAGGAATTCAAACTTCCATCTGTACCAAGACAAATGGGTTGAATTTGTGATAGTCTCTCTGCTTTCTGTATGCTCAATCTTTGTGGGGCAATATTTATGTTAGGAATCCAAACTCTTAACTGTCTTGCCTGGTATTAACATGCATTAAAATACATATGGTTTATTAACTTACCTATTGTTTTAGATCCATACATAACTAAGGTTTGAAATACCATTTGGAGCTGGGCTTTGGGCCCTGGCCAAAACGATATACTATGGTGTTGTTTTACCTATGCCAATGACACCAATTAGGAAGAGGAAGGTGCTACTTTGCAAAATCTAGATCAGACTCATGTCAAACTCTAATAGATGAAGAAGAAAAGGAAGAGCACGAGTAGGTGATGGCTTACCTCATTAAACATTGACTCAGTTTGAGACAAATCCTCATTTTCGCCTTGTGGCCATCTAGCCACGAAAGCTTAGCCTTTTCATCCTGATGCAGCTTGTAGAAGTTTGAAAGAAGCGTCTGCAGCTAGTTGTGGGTCAACGAGGCCTGCAACTGATTGCTGAGCTCTATATCTTGTGAGTCACTTCATTATAGAAGCTCATCGTGAAACCCAATTGCTGTTGCAGAAGGCTAGAAGTTGCCCTTGCTTCATGTTGCAGCTCGTGGAAGGCCTGAAAGATTGCTCTTCTCTCACCTCGAGTCTCGAAAGAGTTTTGTGTGTTGGCCAATAAGCGGAAGGATATTTTTGCCTGCGTCAACCGAAATAGGACGAGATTTGAAACCCGGCTTTCAATCAGTGGAATAATAATTCATATGATACACAGACATCTTATGAGTTGCATTTATCAGAATGACAGTAGAAACCCGTCGTAGTTTCTCGATATGTTCCACCTATGAGATCATTATGCTTCCAATCTTGTTTTAGCTATTTTTTTTTCATCTCTTCATCTAGAGGTACATAAACATTCATTTTTGCACCTCCACTACTCAATCAATTTAGTGTAATCGATTAATTTTCCTAATGGTTTCCCTTTTTGTTGCAAATCGTGGAACTCGAGCAGAAGATGCCGACAATACAGGTATAACTAGCAACCTTTCTTTGTTAAAGCCGCATACAATTTTAAACTTTTTCTGTTTGATTACTTCGATCTGTACAGTTGTGGAAGGACTCAAAACTTCAGAACGAGGTGATAGCTGGATATAAAGCATGGATGGCCCTAGATGACATTCGAAAGATGATCGAAAATGAAGAGTGATCTGGTAAATTTTTTCTATTTCACTAATGATGCCACTGTGGGGATACAAATGGATATTTCAAGCAGTACTTGTGTCAACTAGGGAAATTCCACAACCAACGAAAACTGGCAGTTAATCTCTTCTCAGAAACGGTATCGAAGAGAAGATTTGGATCTTGTTGATTAGCATCACTGCAGTTTGCTTTATCACACTGAGCTGTTAACTTCATCTTCTGTATTCGATGATTTTGAGTTTTGACTAATTCGCGAAGATTATATCTTTAGTTTTAAGATCTTGTTAGAACTGGCCACAGGTTAGGGTTTCTGCCTTGTGAAGTTGGTGGACTTCAATCGATGAATTCACCAAAAAGCCCCTTTTAATTCTGGTGTGGTTGCATAGAGGATGACCATCAACCTCCGGTTAGTGTTTTGGTCATTCGTTTGTTGTTGTGATTTGCGTTGGGGACCATCAAGATATCGCGTGCTTTGGACATCAAGACTTTTTACATTAGATTTTTCCTCTCATTTGGACACTTGAGTATCAATTGGAGGAATTGAACATAAATACAAAATAAGATGAAGAAGCACGATTGGTCGACGTGACCCTAAACACAAAGTCCACTTGATGGACTTTGACTAATGCCCTTTGTGCTTTCAATAGGAATAAATTTAGAGATGAAAACGTTGATTAAGTCCTTTTATGAGAAAAAAAATCATTTTCCCCAATTGAATTGAGTTGACTTTATATATATATATATTTATATTTATATTTAACGGTATTACCCAAATTATGTATTAACCATCATATTATTTATCAGTCCATTTTCCCCAATTTTGATGGATAGATGTAGAAAATTTTAAATCACTCCAAATTAAAAATTTTGATGGATAGATGTTGGAAATTTTAAATCACTTCAAATTAATAATTTATTAGTGGTGTTAATTAGTAAGTATCATTGTCTTAAATTTTATAATGAATTTGTGATAAATTTATTGGGTCTTTATAAGTTTAAAAATTTACAGTTCTTATTTTACGCTATTCAAAGTTCTTTAAGTTAGTTTCCAATAGTTCTTCAAGTTTAGTTTTGAATAGACCTTTGAGAAAGAGGCGTATTTTAAGATTATGGTACGTGATTTGGTTAGTATAAAAGTTGGGTAGATAATATTATTTACTTACACGGTGTAGTAAAATGCCAACAAAAAAGACTTCTAAATTTAGTTATTACCAAAAACACCCCATAGCTTTGAATCTTGTTAAATTGTCCAACCCTAATCCACTGGAAACCTTGAACAACATGAAACACAAGCCTCACCTTTATCACGTTCTCAAGCCTCACCTTTTCCGACCTGAAGAAAATGTCAAATGTGAACTCCAACTGATCTAATTGAATTCTCAAATGCAACTGGAGGGATGATCGGTCGAATCTAATAAATGAACCACAAATTGAAACACTAGAGATGCGACTTAAGGGATGATCGATGGATTAGAACATCGAAGCCGAACTCTCCACCTGATTTAGCCGCGAACAACAACTAGAGAAAATCTAATAGTTGACCCAAGTGTGAAAAGTACAACACCAGATATGACCAGTGGAATCAAAAATCAAAGGGGAACTTTGATCCGATCCAATCTGATCCTATCAGATAAGGGCAGTTCGATGCACAACTTTATCCTACGTTATAAAAAAAAACTTATTTTCCCGATTTAACAATGTGACAGCAACCATTTAGGGCTATTTGATCCGATTAAATTGAAAAGAATAATTAATCAGGTCGTCGAATCTGGAATGACTTATTTGGCCCCATGGAAGTGTTCTATCGGCCACTAAAGCAAATCAGGAAGGGCTTGTAGCAGACGATCCAGTATCTTTTAGTTATGTGTCAAAAAAATATTTAGAAATAC
>JBBPFP011080998.1:0-12403 GCA_037974795.1 Kaempferia galanga | reverse complement strand
CTGGCCTGGAGCTCCGCTCGGTCGGTCAGACACTTTAGCTAAAGATGCTCCACCAGTTCGATCGTCGCATGATCAACCGACATACTAAGTCAGACATCACAGATTGTCGCATACGGAACACGCCGCAGAACTCTAACACGTGTACGGAGGCGACACGCCTGATGCGGCCAGGTGTCAAAGCCTACGTGGCAGCCCACCATTGATCGGTGTCACACGTGGCAGCTCATCATTGGCCGAGACACGTCATCACACGTGCCAAATGACGAGCGCCCGCTATAAATGGGGGTCCTCGGTATCCGTCGCAGGGATCTTTTACGCATTTCCAAGTGTTTGTACGCACTCTCAGACACCTTACGTACAGTTCTTTTTACTGATCGTTGTCAGTGCTCGTCTCCTCAGGATCACCACACTGATTTCAGCGTCGGAGTACCAAAATAGGGGACCCCTTCCCTGGTTTGGTGGTTGACGCTCTATTCGTCTGCGCGAGTGCTTGCAAGATCCAGACGAACAAACGGGTAAGGCGTCACTCAACTAGCATACCCCAGCTCGCCCAACTCTCGCTGCCTCGGACGGACGAGTTGCCTCCCTACTCGCCTACTCCAGCTCGTGTAGTACATTCTCCGCTCTGAGCGGACGAGCCACTGCCCAGCTGCGACACCTCAGCTCGGTCTACTCGTTATCCACCTCATCGACCGTACTCCCAGTGTCATCCGCCTGGTTTCAGACAGGATCAAATAACATAACGGTTAATTTCCCTAGAATCAATAAAATATATAGTTCCCACATGTTGGTGTAGTTGGTATTTGTATAGATGTTTACTCTAATAGGTCTTAAGATCAATTTTTAGCATGTGCAAAATGTCTCGCTGAGTGTCTAACCTCCCCAAACAAAGGGTAGCTACACTAGAACAAAATGTTCCTCGTGATTTACCTAGCTGTATCTTATTATAGGGCCAACGATATTAGATGGTAATGGTATCACCTTTTGCTCTAATAAAATATACAAAGAAACAATACTAACAATTATAGGTGTTAAGATATAGTTTACTAGGAAAGTATGTGTCCGACCCTTGGTAGCTGGCAAGAGAGAGGTGAATTACCTGAAATCAAAATTAATCTTTCTCAATCTTTCGACTTAATCAAATACACACTTAATAAAAGTAAAACAAAAATGCATAAAAAAAGTACGAGACAATAGTTTTACTTGGTTTGTAATCAGAAGATTGTTACTCTCAAGGTAATGAAGCTCACTAAAATATCTCCTTCTTTGAGCAAATTGTCAGAGGCAGAGAAGCCTTGTACAAGCGTTGACAATGCAAAAATGATAAGCAGAATAAGAATTCAAGTACAGTAAGTGTGTTCTTGAAAACTAGAAGGACCAGTGCTTTATTTATAGTCCACTGGTCGAAGTTATCACTTTACTGACGTGGCGCATCTCGAGCATCCGGACCTAGTCTGGGCGGGTCCAGTCGCCCCCACGTGGATGCCTTTATCCTTATTGCAGTGCTTTTGCAAATAGCTTTGGGATAAAACTTTATCCACTCTTGAGCTCCCAGACTGGTTCGGTCGTCGACTGGATCGGTGCTCAATCCTCACTGCAACGGCTACGTAAGAGGGCTTTTGGGCACCCTGGGTGGTCCGGACGCCCTAGTGGTCCAAGCCTATGGACAACTCAACGCAAACCCAAACCCAACTTCATGTGTGATTGATCGGGCATTTGGAATTAGGCTCACCCACACTCATCTTCTGTTCTTCTCCTCGAGCAGGCTTTCTCCCCGCCTTCTCATCCCTGGGACCACTGCACACGTCCTTCTCTCTCTACCGGTGTACTCTTCAGTAGTTTCTCGTCCCTCGGATGCGCTGAACTAGTCGACTTGATTCCTACACTATCCTTTTTGTTCGTCGCATCTTCCGCTCGACTTCTTGTATTTTTAAGCTCCTGCACACTTAAACACTAAGCATCAAAAACAACAAGACCTAACTTAATTGATCACATCAAAATCAACCTGGGGTACTTATAATCTCCCCATTTTTAACGTGGATCAACCAAAATTAAGTTAGGGTTTAAAATAAAAAAATTAAATAATTATGCAATTAAGTACAAAAATATTGCAAAACATAAAATATTGAAAAATTTCTCTTAACTCCTTAACTTTCTCTCCCCCTTTGATCGCGTAAAAAAAGAGGAGTATCTTTCGAAAAAAATCTGAAAATTTTCCAAAGTGTGAATGAAATAGTGATCAAGTCTGAAAAAATTTCTAGAATTAATTTTTGAATATCCAATTTTATAATAATTAAAAATCATATTTATCAAAAATAAATTTAAAAAAATATTTATAATTTTTAAAAATTTTGAAAATTTTTATTACTATCCAATTATTTTTGACAAAAACATTTATTTTTCTAAAAAATATTAAAAATAGTTTTAGAGTTCAAAAAATCTTGAAAATATTTCTTAAGTATTGAAAACATAATGTATAACTGTAAAAAATTAAATTATAAAAATTGAATATTAGAGAATTTATAATATTAAAAATTAATATTTTGTTAAAGAATTTATAAAAGATTCATTAATAGTTAAAAAAAAAAATTTGAAAACTTTTATTTTAACAGAAATTTTACTGTCTTATCCTTGTAAAAATTTTGAATAGAAAATTCTAATATAAAGTTTACACGAAAATTAGTTTTCTAAGTAAAGAGATAAAATCAATTAAATTGAAGAGAATTTAATTTAGATAAGATTTTGAAACCCAATATAGGTTCCTATCAACTAGATTAATAAGATATTTCTTAAGAATATATTTTTTTAAAAATTTTTAATTTGAACCTTAGAAAATTTAAAATACCAATTTAATCTTGAGAATTTCTAAAATAATAAACATTTGAATATGCATTATCCTTTTCATTTTCTCTATTTTATCTTTTAACTCAGCATTTTCTACTCTCAATTTATCAAAATTTTCTAATAAATATGATTTTACTAAAGTAACTCTTAATTCTAAATTTCCCTCTTTTAATTGTAAGCATTTTGTCCTTAACTTGCATAATGATCTAGACATTAATTTGATACCTTAACAGTTATAATACTAAACTTTCTTTCTTCCTCGTATTTCCTTTTTAACTTAAGATTTGTTAAGTTTATTAGTTTTAAAGAACTTTGAGATTTTTCTTACCACAAATGCTTCTTCATCCTCGTCTAGGGATGATTCTTAGTCTGGTTCATCTTTTCTGGCTTGTAGTGTCAGGTTCCGTTTGACTCCCTTTCTTTTGTAACTTCTGCACATCTAGACTCGTGTAATTCGAAAATAGAAAATAATTCTTCTAGAGTTCTTACTTCCAAGTCCTTAGAGAGGCTAGCCAGTCTTGTATTCTCAAAAAGGCATTAAGTGTGTACCGCAATGAGTCAGATTTATTACCATTTCTCTAAAGTTGTTGAGTTGGGTGATTAACTCCTCCAGTTTGGCATATATTTTTTCAAAACAAATCTATTATCATCTTAATAAGAAGTTTTAGTAGTTTAAAAAAATTGTAAAAGAAAAAAATCATTGAATTGTTATATGTAGTGCGTGGCTCATCAAAAAAATGTGTCATGCGACATGCTAAATCGCAATTATACGATATTTGTATGAATTTGGAAAAAAAATATACGTAGACGTATTAAATTAAAACCTTTTAATTAAAAATTCAAAAAATATATTCTAAAGTTACCAATTAGCCTTGTCCATGCGTATTCTTCATTTTAAAAGTGTCGTCCTTTAATGTTTATGGCAGTTGCGATATGGTCGAGCCAAACAAAATTAAAAAGAATGGAAACAACGTTATCTTGCAATGCAGTAGTTATTTTCACAATTCGAACCTATCACTTTCAGATCACACATTAACAATTTTACCGTCGCATCAACACAAAACAACTCCCGTTTAGAAACCAATATTGATTCAATCAAGAAAATGATTAAGGTACTCAAAAGGGAAACACACAGAGCCACTGTAATAAGTGTTATGTTTTTGTAACAACCATTATGTGCCGAATCAAACAAATATGCCAATCAAGTTTTCAAGGTAACCAAAATCCACAAGTTGCTTTGAAAATAATCCAACAAATGAACATACTTCTAAGTGGGTAAGTTCAATGGTTTCAATTTTTTTCCCCCTCTCATTTAGAATATCAAACTTCAAACCTTTGCACTCAACTCGACCATCACTGATATCATTTCAACCTTAAGCAAAATTGTTAAATAGAGATTTTGTCAAATTGAGTCATATTGAACATTAATTGGTAAGGTGCAAATAAAAATTATAAAATATGTTAAATAATTATTCTCTTTTATTAAGAATTTTGATTCATTTAGTAGTGTAACAGAGTGAAGATATTAAAATGCAGAGTTAAAATATGCTTAGATACAAAGAAGTCTCCCTGCTAAGTACCTTGTTATTTGGGGTTGGATTTGGTTCCCTCTTGGGTTTTAACAACCTAGAGTAAAATTGATATTGATTCATAACCAAAATATAAAAGTTCATGTTATCCACTAATGGCAAAGCACAAATCAGTATTTATTTCATTTCATTAAGAATTGAAATATAATGAGTAATATGAATTTTCCTTTCAAATGCTTGACATAGAGAAATCATTGTCATCAAATCAAATGGAAAGCAACTTAAGACATGATACTACTTCTAGGTTATTACTAAAACATCATTTTTATTGTCATTTTATTTATCAACGTGATAACATGACAAAAAATTATTCTTCTCAATGATTGTTAATTCACAGTTGGCTATCATCAATTTGTGTCTCAATTTGATAAGATATTTCTTTCCTTCTACATCATGGTCAACTTTGAGATCTCGGTGTGTTCATACCTCTATAGCATAATACAAAATCCGTTATTCTTTTCTTCCTTTTATATTAATCTGGATTAGTTTATACTATATTGCATTTAATTTATTTTTTTAACAGGTTTTGATCGGGTTAACTTTAAATGATTTTTCTGTTTTAGAATTGTCTAAATAAGATTCATATCAAATCATCATCATGGTAATTTTTATTTTCAATTCGTATGTAAGAATTGTATTGTTTTATATGTGGATCATATCAAATCATATAATATGTACTGTGAATCGTATGGTTTTAATAACTATCTCGATTAACAATCTGCTAAGCGAACCAAGTACAACTATGTCAACTAATAATCTGCTAAGCAAACCCACATCAAATAACTTTGATTGTCAACCACCAACCAGTGGCTTTCCCTTGAAGAAGTTGTGTTTCTAAGAGAGAGGTTGGAAATGATGAAGCAGAGAGGAGGAGAATAGTTGAAGAAATTTATTACTGAAATAATCAGGATTGGACTCATCCTCAATTTGCAAGGTAAGTTTTGAGCTCGAGACTTGGCAGTAGATTTGAAGACCTACTTCATGAATTACATCTTCAAACTGCAACTAAAATTTACCAACTTTTATACTGTTTTACTTCGGTGGATGGGAAAGGTGAAGGATCAAAGGAGGAAGAAGAGAGGGGAAAGAGTTTCTTTGCCTGAGAGATGGAAGAAAAGGGAAGGAGAAAAAAAGGACCAAATCATTCTACTTTGTACTCTTCACCAGAGCTTTATAGGTTGTTTGTATTTTTATGTTTTTCTGCACCATAGGTGTCCTGCCCACGTTCGGGAGGAAGAGCTTGAGAAGAAAGGAGTACTTGTGTGTGTGTGCTTTTTTTAGTTGACCCCAGGTATCCAACTTATGCCAACTAATCATACGTAACTGGTCCGACCCCATAGAAGTTTCCCACCGGCCACCAACTAAATCCTTGTGTGTTTCTTCATTTGCTAGACTTGTTTATCTACCAAATTAAATAGTGGAAGGGTATCTCTACTTGTGTTCCTTTCTGCTGAAGTAACACAACCTTAGAAAATGTAAAATTGATCACCTAAACCAATAGACATGTTGGATATTTTTAATCGTACCTAGTTAGATTAACATAAGACTTAACTACATATATAATTTTGAAGATTATAGATCCAAATGATTTAACAATTTAAACATATATATATATATATATATATATAATATTTCAACTAAGATTTACCAGGATATCCAGCTGAGTCTGAAGGACAAAATAACATTTCCTGCTAAAGTGTTTTTCATGAAGCAACAATTATTAGAATCACTATTTATGCAAATCCTGGCTTCTGGAAAAATCTACGGAGATTTTCCAAGTCATAACTCTACAAACAGGATCAGATTAGAAAGATCTCTTACTACCATAATTTGCAAGATACAATGAACTGAAAATAGACAAAATTTGTTTGACATCTTAGAAAGATGAGCCAAATTTCCTGTATTACATATAATGATATCAGAAATACTGAAAATTAATTTTAATTATCATTCTATAAGAAGTATATTGACATTGAGAAAACAAAAGCATAGGAAGTAAAAAAAGATGAATGCAGAGATGTGATCTTATAGATTGCACCTGGAGGGAGTCACTGGCAAGAAAAATTTAGCCTTTAATCCATTAGTACTTCTTTGCTCATCCAAATCTTTAACAAACTCCTAACTTTACATGGTAGTCAAAGAGAACCAATTCAGCTTAAGACTCAGCTATGCTCGTCCCACAAAATGAGACTTGACTCAAGCAATTAAGGATCCAAAAGAACATGACACCATAAGTGGCTAAAAGTTGATAACCACTGCGTGTGAGAAATACACAGGAGCGTCCTTTGAGAGAATTTTTATGCCTCTTACAATAAAATGAATCAGAAGGACCTCGCAACAACTCAAGCCTAACCAACAGAGGGCTCAGCCACTAGCCTAGGGCTACTCAGATCAGCCTGAACACCTGAATGTAATTGTTCCATTTCCTGAACAGGTAACAGTTCAGACTGCAATAGAGGTGCAATATTATTTACATGAAGCCATGTCAACTCCCACAAGTTATCCTCATCTGTGGTGCTCCTTTGTGAAAGAATTCCCTTTGATTTCATGATCAACAGAATGTTCTTGAGAAGTTCAGGAATCAGTTCCTGTAGTTTCTCACTTTTCCTACCTCTCACCTTAACTTTCATGTACTTCTCCATCCGCTCAATGACCCCTAGCCACAGCTTGCAGAAACTACTTTGCTGAGAAAGCTCTTGAACTAGCTGTAAAAACACTCTTGATAGCAACTTCATGGCATGCATAAGTGTGCCCTCCATGTTCCGGTAATCTTTTGGCGATTGGTTTTGTACAATCTCCAGTAAATCATCAAGCACAGTAAATATAACTTGATCAAAGGCCCACAACCATGTTGAAGGTAACAGGCACATTCCTTCTGCTCCTACCAGACATTTCTGCAAAGATAACAAAGCATGATTCCTTACTTTCTCTCTCTGATCCAGGCAGATCTTTCTCAGTGCTTGGATAAGCCTTTCCCACATCTCTCTAATTCCCTCTGAAATTTTGTCAGCTTCCTCACCAGCATCTCTAGTCTCACGAGACCAGCAAAAAAGACAATTAAAGGATTCTGCCATTAGATCTATTGCTCGTACTGATCTATCTGTCAGTCCGACACGAGATTCTGCAAAATGACGTGAAGCTTCAATCAAAAGGATATAGTTGGCTGGTGAAATGTGAGCTCCTTCAGACATAATGAACAAAAGTGCTTCAAAACCCACTTCTGAAGCTTCTGGGTGGCGAGCTGTAATAGAAAGCAGTGAAATTATGGTCCGCCAACCAACCTGAGATTTCATATGGGTTGCATTAGCCTTCACAAGCCGTGTGATTTCCTGAGTAATAATCTCACAATAAGCATCTGCGACACGTGCATCAAGCTTTAAAACCAATTGCAGTGATCTTAAAAGCTCATCAACCAGGTTCTCCTTGTAAGGTAGTAACCTCTGGCAAATTCTTAGGAGGCCAAAAACTGCCTTTTCCACAAGAGCACAAGGAATTGTAGTAGACTGAACTATATTGGCTATGTGCTCATATACACCTTGCCAGAGGAGTCCAATTCTGTCTCGATTGTTTAATGTGATAGCAATAAGTAGCTCCAAGCAGAAAACTGCAGTTTCTTCATCATCAGGTGAATTGGTAACTTTCTGAGGATGACCAGCAACAATAAGGGCCCTAGCAATCTGCATCAGTGAATCAGCATGTAAAAACTTGCTTTCCATGAATATACTGTCGATGTGACACTCCTCTACTATCTGCAATGTCCTCTGATGTGCAGCAAGCTGCTGTTCATCTGGTTCCAACCTTGTCTCTTCAATGTCAAAAGATAACAGCTGGGTAAATCTCCCCATCAACCCAGAGGATTTACGGGGAGTGACCATTTGAACTTGAGAGGTAGAAAGTGAGTTAGGAACAAGCTTTCCATAGACTAAATCTAGAGAAGTTTCAGAATCATCAGCAGCATCACTGGTAATGCAAGCAGGAAGAAGACCCAATTTGTGCAATCTTAGTATGCAATCAAGGATATTTCTCCAGCCATTACGTATGCAATCTCCATATGAATTTGCTATACTGAAAACTGTCTCAAGCGCTAATCTAGCTTTCATGTCATCTGCAAATATGGTCACTGGTTCCTCAAAGAAAGATGAGTCCAAGAGGGTCGTGAATTTGCATAGGGACACTACTAAATCATCTAAAACATCTTCTAGATGGTAGTGTGCTGAGATCTTCGCCACTGTCGAGAAGCCATCTATACATGTCAAAAGAATTTCTTCATGTTCTGCATTATCAAAAACCACTGAGATAGCAGCAACAGTGGGGCCTGATATGATTGTAAACATTTGACGATCAAGGAGAGGACGGGAATCGCAAACAATATAAGGAAACGTCTTCTTGGACTTTCGGATAAGATTAATCCAACGGCTGTGATACATTTCTGAAAAACCAGAACCCTGTTCAGGAATTGTCCTTATCTCATTCTTGCATATTGAGTGATAGAGTTCTAATAAAAACTCCCTTGGAAGATCATTTCCACCATTAATGCGACGATTATTCCGTATAAAATCCTCCTCAGTCATCTTCTTCTTAACCTGGGCATTATGTTGGTCAGTATTGAGCATTATAAGTGAATAAGCCAGCACAAGGGCAGCATCCTTGTCAACAAGAATCTCTGGTGATTGTTCAAAGTATCGCTCTGAGAAAGCCTCAAGTACCCTCTGAATCTTCTGAGATTCACCAGGCAGCCGGAAGGTATCTAGAAAAAGGCGGAGAGCAGTATCCAAATTCAAATTCTGGAAATCAAAAGTGCGGACAAACTCATGAAGCACCTTCACACAAAATTCATCATGATTTCCCAAGTAATCCCCCACAAGGTTTTTATCCAATCCAGCTGTATATCTGAAGAAGCATGCCACACTATGGGGATCCAGATTTTCAGGCACGAGGTGAGTTCCTTTAAGAAACTCTAACCCTTTCTTGGGGTCTCTATTGAAATGATCAGCAACAATCATTAATCTTCTTTTGATGTGCTTCATATGATTGACAAACTTTACCCACTGGTTTGGTTCAGAGTAGTCTTCACATTTCAATGTCCAAAAGGGAGAAAATACCTCAAGTTCTAATGTAGTTTGTTCTGAAGAAAGAGGTGCATTTTCAATCCTATTGGACATTTCCTTAACCATGGCAATCAAACCATCCAGTGCAAGAAGATGTGTGGAAGCAAGAGGGCAATTAACAGGAAATGCACTCTTTGATAGAAGGTTAGCTAATTCTTCAAAAACATTGCTAGAAGATATGTCACAATCAAAGTTGGCATACATTTCAGCCATAAATGTTCTCTGCCTGCAGAAGTCCACAAGAGCCTCCATGGCTACCTCTTGCTGATGGTATGTAGCCCCATATCGGCTTTGTGCAACCCTCAAGATAACACAAGAGAAGAATGCCTCGAGCTGCAATTTGAGTTCAGTACACAATTGCCTATAGAGGTTCAGAACTATGCTGCAAACCATGGACAAAATAAGTGGACTCATGGACAACCCAAGCTGCATCAGATTCCTAAACAACTCATCTTGTATCAGTGATAGTAATTTTTGATGCTGGCTTATTGATGAACCCCCTAATTCAATAACTGAATTGATCATTCCAAGAGCAAAAAGTGGCACATCCTCATAAATAGCTATCTGATTTGCTCCACGAGTTATCCCGATATGCTCATCTATATTCAAAAGGGAACATAAAAAGTGGAATATTTCCAACATGCAAGGGATTCCATACGGTTCTATTTTAATTTGCTCTCCATTTGGAGCTTCTGGTACTGGTGAATGGCCATCTTCCTCACCTGTGCTCGCAGGTCCAACACTAGCATTTGTGTTATCTTCTTGGTTGATCCCAAAAGTTTGGTCCTTGTCAACTGCACCCATCTGCAAAACCAAATCATCATTTGATATTCAAAAGGGAACATGAAAATAAATTACCGAACTTTTTCCTAGTTTATTTCCTTAGTAAGTACCTCTGGCTTAACAGAAAGAGATCCGGCACCAGCTTTTAGATCAGGCAAGCGTGAGAAGATGCATCGGATGAGCTCATGCATGGTCTGACGCGAGAACCTCTGCAGCAGCTCCCCCTTCGTGCCCGCCTGGTGGACAACACGGAAGCACGTGTTGACAACGGTGCAGACATGCTGATTGCTAAGCACAGAAGACGCTCGGCTCCGCATTATTGCAAGCAGGACCTGGAGGATCTTCATCAACACAGCCTCCTCAGACGCCGGGTCCGTCACCTCAAACCGGCAGCTCGTAACCGCCTCGACCACCAAATGCATGGCAGCATCCACTCCGATACCAGCCTCCGGATCCAGGGCGTCCAGCATAAGGATTTTGTAGACTGAGGACAGTGCGACGCCGGTAATAGGAGCACTCGTCTCGTCGGAGCATACCACGTCCAGGAAGGGTCGGAGATAGAGGGAAGGTTCAATGGAACTCCAAGGGCTGAGGGCGTGCCCCCAAGAAAAGACCTGCCGGCGAAGTGACTTGAGAGAACGTATGAGGGAGTGTTCCAGTCCGGCGTCCTCGTCGGGGGAACCATACCCGCTGCCCCACCGAACATTCCGGCGCATCACGGCGAGAACAGCGCTCACCTCCGAGCATATCACGCAGGCGAGGTCCCCCGCGTCTGGAGATGCAGCATCGATGGCGGAATTCTGGATCCCTCGGCGGCCCATCTTGGTAGGAAAGATTTGATCTTTGAAATCAGAGGGCTAAAAAAACATCAGCGCCAGAGGGATCCGAAGGGGATCGGATCGGGAAGTGATTGAAAAGATTAGATCTCCACGGGAAGAGAAGTCCGGCAGATCTGGGGATGGAAACAAGAAATGGAAAGAACAAGTGGAGATCAGAGGTTTATCGAGGGATTAATGGAGATCGAGGATGAGGAGGGAACTCCGACGATGAAACGGAGACGCCAACGACGAGATCTCCGACGGAGGAAGAATGTACGGGAAGAGAGAGAGAGGGCTCTTCTCTCGCTCTATTTTTTCTCTCAATTTCTTTATGATCTTTTTTATTTATTGGGACAAAATTTTAAGCTTAACGCCTCGAACATTACAACTTCGAAAATATCACAAACTTTTGGGCTAAAATGGAAAGGGCAACTTGCTAGTAAATAATTTTGGCTAAAAATTTTTGTTAACTTCGAAATTAAGAAAAACTTTGGGTGTGTCTAGTTTGAGTTATCTTTCTTTTCGTTTTCTAAAAAATTATATATTTTTTTCATTTCTTAGAGAATGACAATTTGTCATTCTCTATTTTTCTAAAACATGCTATATCTTTTTCTAAAAAATAAATATGAAAAATACAAACCAACTACTATTTTTCAAAAAAAAAAATGTGCGTTTTCGAGAAAATAAAAATGGAAAATGCACCAACTAGACACACTGTTCACTTTTCTGATTCTGAATTCCATGCCCAAATTGGTAAACTGTCATGCATGCATCCTGACTTGAAAATCATCGAATATCTAAAATAAATAAAATAATGGTAGTTAATCTTGGACAGGTAATCTAGATAATCAACTATCACCCTGAATGAAACGTGCCATTATAGATATCAATGTACCATATTTCTGATCAGATACTATTCATATGGATGTAATCAAACTACTCTCAAACTCGCTGTAGATAAGAATAACAAATGTTTAAAAGAAATATTAAGGTATATAACAATAATAATAATAAAAGAAAAACAAACAGGTTTGGTAAAATTGACTTTTAAATTAATGAATGCCATTTTGGAGGGATTGCTAACTAGATTTATTATACAAATTCAAGATGTGGTATAGTAAAAATTGACTTATAATGAACTTCAACTGCAAATGATTTATTGGATGTGTTGCTAACTAGATTCATCAAAAGTAAATGAATGCCATTTTGGAGGGATTTTCGATTGTTTCGGATGGAAGTTTTAGACATGTTTGAAAAACAT
>JBBPFP011080890.1:0-12408 GCA_037974795.1 Kaempferia galanga | reverse complement strand
ATATTACATTGCCGGATACGCTGTTTTTTTTTTTTAAACTAAAAAAGGAAAAATGGGATCAACGACTGATATTGAGCGAATTCAATGCCTCGAGGAGGCGGACGGAGATGAGCACCGCCGACGCCGGCACGCTGAGCGTGACGGCCGCGAAGATCCCGATCGCCCAGCTTGGCCTCGTGCTCATCAGGACGGTCTGCAGCAGGGACAGGACCTCGCAGACGTCGGCGTGGTAGGTGGCGTAGTAGCGCTTCTCCCAGTCCATCCAGTCCGCCGGCGGCTCGTAGTTCGTCTCCGCCATCTTCATCTCGTGGATCCGCTTGCGCAGCCCGATCATGCTCTCGTCGACGAGCCTGCCGCCGCTGTAGTCCCAGCCGAAGGCGGCGACTCTGTGGGAAGGGAAGCAGGGACGCCGGCGGAGACCGCCGGGGAAGCTGGGTGGCAGGTGGTGGCGGACGGGGAGGGAGAGGGTGGAAGGACACATGGTCGGTCGGTCAGTAGGTCGGTTAAGGAAGGGAACGGTGAATTGCGATGTGAGGAGAAAGGGCGGGGATTTGGGGGGTTTTTTATAGGAATGGCGATGGAATTGGGCAGGTGATCATTTGGCGGGTAATTAACGGTCGGGGCTGGGCCGTGTCGATCCGGCGGCTGCGGATCCAACGTCGGCACACGCGGAACGTTCGGACGCAGACGCGTGGCGAATAGGACTAGTCGGCGCCGTGGATTAGTTTACTATTGGGATTGTTTATTTGAGATATTAATTATACGGTATTGGTGAATGGGACACATGGCAAATCAGGATTAATTCTACTAATCTAGTAGAAACTAACACACGAATAAATATTTATACAATTCTTCTGAGCCTTTTAATTATGTTTAAAAATTTTAAATTTTATCTTGAAATTATAATTTCAAAAAAAATAATTTGTTTGGATAACCCGACGCCGTCGAGCGTCAGCCGTGACTCATCTCTGACGAACTATTTGTAGATCCACGTCGACCCTAACTCCGATTGTACTTCTTGTAGGTATCTCCGATGACCTCGAAGATAGATTTTATAATCCAAGTATTCGAACTTTACCCGATTTATGTGATGGATATAGGAGGCCACATGCGGTAGGGTCGGGTCTAACTTTACCTCGAAGATAGATTTTACTTCTAATACAGTCCACTCGACTTCTTCGATTGGGTCAACTCAACTCCTTCGATTCGGTCTACCCGACTCCTCTGACTAGGGCACTCGGCCAACCTAACTCTTTCAACTTAGTTGTCCAACTCCTCCGATGCAGTCCACTAAACTCCTCCGACTCGGCCATCCTGACTACTCCAACCCGATTTATCAAGCTACATCAACTCAGTTATTGGGGTCCTTCAGTCCAGTCACTCTTGGTTGAGGCTCATATCCTACATAGCTTACCAAACTGCTTTTCTCAAAGAACGTGGGTAACACCGTTATTCCCAGAAAGACGTAGGTAATGTAGCTATTTCTCTTGGAAACGTGGGTAAATGCGTGGACAACTTAAGGGCCCAGCCACAACCCTATATAAAGTCACCTGCTCTCGCAGGCGTAGGTACATGCACACAGTTATCTTAAACTCTTTTACTATTCCACAACTTTTACTCCTCCCTAACCCCTTACTAACTTGAACATCAGAATGGTTACTCCGAGTCCAACCTTAATGCCCATTCTTACCTCTTACTAAGTGGTGATGAGAACTTTGTGACCTCCTTTTGCCATCGTATCATCTACAACCTTCCCTGTGTAGTTGCTTTTTGCTAACTCATTGGACTGTAATTATTTGTGATTAATCTTAGGGATAGATAACTATTCCCGATGATTCATTTATCAGATAAATCTAAAACATAACTTACACACGTTTAAAAGTCAACTTTCAAAATATTCTTTCCATTTGATTCATTAGCATTTTTTATTGCTATAAAAATTGAATAGCAAGAAGAGAGCCCTAACATAACAGTAAAAGTATAGGTATAATAATCCTTCAGAGACCCATATTAAGGAACATTTAATCCATCAGACTATCCTTCTATAAATTGAACTTAGTAAGGCAATGTTATAACTGAATGGATATTTGTAATTTCATCTCTCACCTTATATCATAATCAAACCTCACAAAAAAACAAAAAAACAAAACAAAACAAAACAAAAAGACAAAGAAAAAAAACAACCAGAGCACTCTTCATTTAATGAACACAAGCATCTCTTACTGCATAACCAAAATCAATCAATGCCTCAACGAAAACACACACAAAAAATGGTTTTTTTTTCAAGTCCAACAACATTTGAAAACTTCTAAGATGCACTTGAGCTTCAGCCTGGTTATCACAGATATGTATAAATTAAGCAAGCATATCAACCAGTGTTCCTCATTCCTGCAGCAATTCCATTGATTGTGATGAGCAGAGCATCACGAAGTTTATGGTTATCATCGTCGTGCCTCAACCTCTGCAGAATCTCCACCTGCAAGAGATTAAGTGGATTGAGATACGGCAACCTGCTTTCGATCAACCTCCTCAACCTTCGGTTGTTGTCGGAGAGTTTCTCATGGCCACTGACAATTAGCACAAACTTCTCTGTGGCCTGTAACTCTGACCTTAGCTGGGAACCTAGAGCCCTTCTGCTCTCGGAGACAAGTACCTCTTCGTAGTGTTTTGCTATGGGAATGTCGGCCTTCGCAACTACCATTTCAATAAGATCGATGGTTGATTGGAAAAAAGGCCACTCCTTGTACATAGCCTTGAGGTCCTCTTGGTAGCCCTTGTCGCATGCATCTTTGAGGCCAGAACCGACACCGAGCCATGCAGGGAGCACAAACCTTGTTTGGGTCCAAGCAAAAACCCACGGAATGGCCCTTAGGTGTCCAATGCCGGTGGAAGCCTTCCTCCGTGTAGGCCGGCTTCCTATGTTCAGGAATCCAAGCTCAGCCTGAGGAGTGGCCTCCTGGAAGTAGCCCAGGAAATCTGGGTTCTCATAGACAGTGCTCCGATACTGATTGCAGCTCGCTTTGGAGATTTCCTCCATGACACATCGCCATTTCTCCTCTCTAGGTGGGAGTGGAGGATTCATTGTTGCAAGAAGTACAGCAGTCGAGTAGATCTCGAGTTGCCTCACTGCAGTCTGCGGAAGACCAAACTTAGCCTGGACCATCTCACCTTGCTCTGTCGACCGAAGAGTCCCCTGCCACCGAAGAGAACGAAAATGTTTAGTTGAGGGTCATTTTAACTAAAGCAAATGCGTGGAATAGACTGAGCTAGATTGGGCTCGACAAAGTGAAGAACTTCACTGTAGGTTGACTTACCATTACCGAACCAGGAGGCTGTGACTGTATGGCTAGATATGTCGGGCCACCACCGCGACCGATGCTACCACCTCGGCCATGGAAAAGTGTAACTTTAATGCCATACTCCTTGCAGGCAGCAACAACATCCTCTTGAGCCTTGTATAGTTCCCATGCAGCTGTAAATCGCCCAGCATCTTTACCGGAATCAGAGTAACCAACCATAACCTGAATATTATTTGCCAGTTGTTAAAATCAGAGATGCGAACTATGGAAGGATCCGTAAAGAAAAATATCATCACCTCTTGCTGCCCGTTATGGTTATTTATAATGTGCTCTCTGTACCAATCAATTGAGAGTAACTTTCTGATCACGGAGCCAGCTGCTCTGAGATCCTTCACCGTCTCAAACAAAGGGACAACTCTAAGCCTGTGAAAGGCACGAGATATGTAACTCCCACTATTCTATGTAGATATTCCTTCCGTCTATTATCATTTGTTTTATGATTCTATCCATTCTTATGCATATGTTTTGAGGAACAAGAATCAGCATAGTTTCTCTATAACACTGAAAAAGTTACACCATGCTGAAATTGATAATTAGTAATCTTACGTTCCGCCGGGACATGGTCTTCCTAATTCCCCACTGACTGAAAGTCTAGCATCTTTCTGCAACAGTTCTACCGCAAGAACGTCACTTGCCTGCCAATTACAAGTAATGCCTCAGAAAATATTTAAATAGCAAAGTAATAAGTAACTAGTGTAATAAGTAGATACATTTGAAGCCATTGAAATCACATATGCACCAAATGAGTCACTCCCTAGTTCAGCAGCAACCTTAAAAGTGTCAAGAACCTCTTTCACATCTGAAGTCACCTGAAACATACCGTCTAATTATTAATTAAAAAGAAACAAATGCTACTAGTTGAATGGGACTATAGCTGATACAATTATAAATATCAGCACAAGGAACATAAGCAATCAAACGTGTGCAGAAGATAAACTAATGGATTACCCTCTATTCATTAGTAGATCATCCTAGGTTAATAGGAAATTTCAAAGATTAAGCTTCAATTCGTATTTTCAATTTTAATGTGAGCTGAGATCCTAGAAAATTACTCTTCCCGACGACGTGGAAGTACGTTGCTGCTACATGATATCTATATAGAATAGAGCACTTCAAAAAATCAATAACCAGGTCCCCAATAGGGTTCGCTCAATGATAGCAACATATTTGGTTTCAAGTATGCTTTGTAATTGTGGTATACCATAATGTTTAGCATGTACCTTCCTATCATCAGTAAAATACAAAATCATATATAAAGTATGTTGGATCAGATCTATTGAAGTTGATCCAATTGGTTTAGGTTTGGTTAGCCATGTCGTCAGTAAGTTGATGACTCAAACTAGTGGAGCATCGATATGGTGATGTGAATCGTGTCTCGCCAAATCGTTGACATACCTTTTTGACTGTCAAGGCTCTTCAGGTGAATTGACTCACCTTTTTAGGATGATCTGTTGGATTTTATTATCCTTATCAGGTTGGCTTATTTGTAAGTTGAGCATGCGAATATAATCCGACCCTTTAAAGTGATCCAACTTATGTTTATTGGGTTCGGGTTATGGGATGCGGGTTCAATGTGTAGGACCCTTTAGCCCAATCCGTGATAACGGATTGGATTCTTATATAAAGGGAAGGTCCCCAAGAGTTTAGGGTTAATCTTGGCATAGCTCTTGGTTCCCCATTGACCTAGAGCTTTTTCATCTTTCCCGTTTGCTTCCACTTCTTTTTCTTCCTCAGGATCTTCCAGACGACGCTAAAGGATAAGGATAATAGCTCTTTAATCAGGTTCCTTGATGTTTTTATTTATGTTTATATCTTGTGTCATGTTTTCGATGAAACTAAATCTTCTTATTCTTGTTTTTCCTATTTGAATTCTTATTTCAGTTGTCTAGAATTCATGCGGCTTAGGTTTTACAAGAAACTACATGATCATTACCGATGAGTTTGTAGTCAGATGTCCAAATACCCCTTTGAGTATGGTAGACATATCTCTTTGGGTATCATTGTCACCAACTTAATATTGTTGATCATTGAGTTACCCCTTGAGATGTTGGCAACCATTTTGGGTAAGTTTATTATTCCCAATAAGATATTTAAGATCAAGGCAAGGGTTAGACCATTTCTTTTTAAAACAATATTCCCCACCCAGATCTTATGGTTTATCAACAATTGCGCCAAGATATAATGGCCTTCGACTTGAGATACAAATACTCAATTATACATTCGAAAGTTGTCCATTGTTTTGCCCAGCCATTTCATGCTTCCTCGTTGGCCACAATGATATTTGTTGTTTTGTTCTATGTATGAAATCATGCACACAACATTGCATGCTTGCTGACCTCGAGTCTCCTATGATTTCATGCTAGGGGCATGGAAACCAAGAATATGCAGAGTGTTGCATGTTTACTGCCCTTAAGGCACCTCCGGCTTCTTGAGGAGAGCACAAAAATTGAGATGACTGAGTTTCAATGACATGAATTTCTTCTTTACTCTAGAAATTGTTTTATGACGATCTAATCACAAAATAGTTATCCATGTCCTTATTCGACCAATTAGTAACAAATACCAATTTCCAACAAAGTAATCTCTCAAGTAGCCAAGCTATCAAGAAGAGTTCAACCCACTCTCAGTCACATTATAATTTATCCATTGGATCAGGAATTAATTAATACTTCGTACTGTTTTATTCTATCTTAATAATGCATGTCGGGTAATACCCTAGCTTGATTTACTTGAGTGGAAAGATATAAAGGGGCAGTCAGTAGAGGGAAGGGATTATGTTGTTTTCCTCTTCCTCGTCTTCCTCTTAATTACCCAAGTCAAGCAAACCATTTTAGAGGTATAATGAATCAAATTTATGAAAATGAAACAATTAGGTGGCTTGACTAAGCCTCATGCACTTAAAGTAGTTCTTCCTTGAAAATCTCAATGTTTGATAGATTATAAACTATTTTGTAACGCAGCTCACTAATTCCTTTGTATGTTGATAATAAAGGAAGAAGTTTTATTAACCTACGAGAATATGTTATCCTACTTCTGATTGTATAAACATGATTAACTAAATAAGAAATCAAAACCTATTCTCAAGGAATACTTCAACAGCAGTTGATGTCATGTAAACAATAATCATTGAAGATAATGAACTACTCAGAAAGGCAACATACTTCTATGCTGGGTGGAACTAGCGGACGTTTTCCTTTCAGCTCTCTAGTCAAAAATTCCAATTTTTTCTCTTCATCCCATTCAGTGTACAATCCCATGTCCAAGTATTTAGTAACAGCGTCTAGAGTTTCAGAGTGTCTGCTAGCTTCCTGTAAAAGGCCAATACAAGGTGAGAATACCTACGAAAATGCCCCAGTACATCCATAATGAAGCAAATAAAATCAGCAAGTACTACCTGACGTAAATCAAGCTTCATTAAGACCATACCGAAGGTGGCTACCCTTCTTATCAAATCTGCTAACCGTCCATCAGCAAGTATGACAGATCCACATGATTGCTGCAAAGTGAATATAGAGGATTGGTAATGCCATTTGAACAGCATAAAACTGCTACAAATATTTTATAGAAAGAATAAGAATAGAAAGAGTTTCTAAACTCATACCAATGATTGATAACAAAGAGTAAGGGGTTCCAGAAGCTGCTCTGTAGTTTCATAGTATTCTCTAGGATCATGTTCAGATGGCAGATCCTCAAGTTGAAGCTCTAGCCGTCTTTGAGTCTTGAGGAGCTAATGCGCAAGAGCATAACATTAGGGTCGCTAAATCTATTCAAACAATGGTGATGGTAAAAGCTTAACTTTCTTGGGTAAACTAGGGAATCAAATCATGCAATTTCTAGCATTTAACATTATCTGTCAAGATACCAAGGGTAGAACTAACCTTGTCTTTCACATTTCCAAGAAAAATCCGGTACGGAGTGAATCCAGGACGTTGATGTAGACTAGGTTCTAAAAGCTTCCGAAAGCTTGACCTGCCTATTTGAGATTCAGCAAATAGTTTCCTTTGTGCAAGATGCTGACTGGAACTTGACCTAGTCAGTTTTTGAGAGCCTGTTACTGATGATTGGCTAGTAGGGCTAGGTAAAGAACCACTGATAGGTGGGAAACCACCATCAGTTTTTGGTAAGGACAAACCCAGTCGAACAGAAGATTTCTTATCATTCTGTAGATAAATAAATGTCAGTTGACCTTAATACATGTATCTTTAGAGTTTCAACTGAAGGACAATAAAGTGACTAATTGCCTCAAGATATGAATAAATGAAATAATCCAAACAATACCCACTAAGACTTACCTGACGATTAATGTTGCCTGGAAATTCTACTACAGGATATTTAGATCCTCCATCACTGCATTCTGCATGAAAAATAAACAACAAATGATGACGGTTTCACGACCATAATGCATTAAGACATTATTCATGATATCTTATTGCACTGTATTCCACAAAATATCATCTTTACACTATGAGTCGGCCAGCAATAATGTTTTCAATCAAAATTTTAAAGACCCTACAATGATGGGCCATAACTAGGAACGCAGTAGGTGGTTTATGCTCCCATTTTCCCTTGTGTCTATTTTCTTTGAGTATATGCTCAGTATATCATCTTTGAACTATCACAATTGCTTAAACAAAGCTGTTTTTATCATAAGCTGTTTAACAGGTTACTCAATTGCATATAAAGCCAAAAACTTAAGGGTTCCACTACAACAGAAGGAAAGATGAAACGTTTACCTGTGCAAGCTGGAAGATATGCACCTGCAGGAAGCTGTGCTGGCAATGCAGATATATGCTGATTTTGAGACTTTAGAGGAGTTCTATTTACGCTTGAATTCCATCTTTCAGAATTCAAGTTCTCAGATTCTAATTCTGCATTTAGAATGTTACATAAATTCTTTGAAAAAACTGTTACAAAATTTCAACTAATCATTTTATTATTTATTGAAATGAATTACACTTGGGCAGCAGCTTAGTTGCATCAAAACATAGTTTCAACTTTCGACAAAGAATAAGGTGTAGGTAGGAGATCTATGTTCCGGTACTAAAAGAATGTAATGTAAGTAAATATTTGTGTGAATATATGGGTCTTACTTTTCATTGTGTGTATATGGTATATGCGACATATGACATGATATATTATAACTAGGTTAGATTTGGGTTTTTAGATAACCCGAGACAATGTGCCCATCCCAAGTCGTATAATATCTAGACTTAGAAACTTGACTAAAAGATGAAGAACCCTGTTTTCGCATTAGTTTGGTTTTCTCGATCAGCTGGGATACGTCTGATTTGTTACTCACCCCTAGTAAAATATAATATTCAGGCTCATTCTTCGAATGGTCAACCCTATATGCGTCATGAGAGATAAACTAGTGTCGCAGGAAAATTGTTATATAGGTATATAACATAGAAGAAAAAGGATATACTAAGAAAGTTTTTACCTTAGCTTCTATCAACCAATTTGGATGATGTTAATTGGTCAAATATGATTTGACCCGCATCTAGTGGTAACAGACCTGATCTCAATCATATTTATCTTTGGAAAAATGAGATTTCTTTGATTTCTAAGACCATTGCCCATAATCAAGCAACTTAATCAATCACTATGACAAGAGTTGACTAATGAAACTGAATTATATGGATGGAAACAAGCATATTTTGACTTAAAAAGGAAAGACTATGCTAGAAACTTTAGTTGCCAATGATGGATTATGGACTTGTAGCAATCAGCAATCTCAAAGCGCATAGCGTTACAATTAAAGCTTAATTCTCCCTCACTAGTGTGCAACTAGGTTTTGGTAAATTCTCTAGAAAACAATGAGATTAGTTGCCCTTTTGCGACTTGCGCTACTACGGAAGAGCCTATAAACCACCCAACTTGGAAATGATGATTTGTCCTAGCAGCAAGAGAAATAGTCAAGTTCTTTCTTATGAATAAGAAAATTTAATTGTCTCCTTAAAGGCTTAAACAACCTCACCAACCTCAATAAATCTCTCCAATCAGCTCCTACAATATATTTCACTATATGATTATTTTACTCGACGTGGATAAAATAACAAATACTACTATATAGAGCATATAAGTTGAGATGGTGTGGATATGTTCAAGGGCAAATAATAGATTCTACAATGAGACAAGTTGGATCAAGTAGAGTAGAATGTATAAAGGAAGAAGGGAGATCACAAACTCTAATTAATCTGGTAATAAGTGTTAACTGATTTACTAACATGATTTGATGATGATGTCAATACTTGAAACTTCAACTTTCTTTTGTCCAGATATAAAGTAATGGGTTAACTGCTGAAAATGGCCTAGATCCTAGCAAGGAGTAGCAAGTTAATAGACGCACAAACTTAGTGATCGATGCTTCTATGACCTTGATATACTAGCATTTGAACAGATAAGTGGTTCCTTTTTTCATATTGTCAAATGCAATAAGAAAGCAAAACCATGCAACATGTTATTGGAAAAACATGTTCATAATCAAACAGATCCATTTTGGAAGATCTTGCACCAGGTAGAAAAATGTATATTGTGAGAATATTGTCCATGCAGAACTAAGTTACTTTACCACCACGCCATATATAATTGATAGAAGCACATTAGCGCTTGCAAACATATTACACCAACAAACCTTTGAGTGAGATTTCCTGTGCCAACTTAGCCAACGTATCGCTACATCTGTTCATAGATAACTCAAATCTTAGACTATCAACCTCTCGAATGTAAAGATCAATTGCCATCCACCGTGATAGCAATGAAACATCTCTGGTAACCTGCAGCAAACAGAATAGATACCTTTGATTGACGAGTAAAAAATGAGATGATTCAACAAACAAGAAGCACAAACAAGGTACAACTACAAGCATGCTTTCACTTAAATGTATTAATGAGATGATTCAACAAACAAGAAGCACAAACAAGGTACAACTACAAGCATGCTTTCACTTAAATGTATTAACTAGTGCTTAAGCATTTGGGGTCAATGGTTACACATAACAAATCGATGAATCAGTTCACTTATGTATGTTGGTTGTGATACCTTCTATCGAAGTGGGGCCTAATCTTAGCCATTGTAAGGTGTTCAAATAGGTCTGTATGTGTGATGTGAAACCACTGTTGAATCACACATACTGACAATTAGGATGGTTCTAGGGTACAAGTTAGACTTTGAACCAGTGATTCTTTTAGACAAGCAGTATAGTTTCTTGACAAAAAGGTGTTGGTGTGCCTTTTTCATACAAGAAAGGACCATATGAATTAGTTGTTAACAAAGCATGACTTATAACAACAACACATGACCATGAATTTGAGCATATCTATTGTTAATTTTGTGTCCGAACTACATTTTACCCTAAACGCAATTGTTCCTCTGCAAACAACCCTTCCATAATTCAAGGAAAGTGAGGGCATTCAAAACTTATACTTGAGGTTTGTAATCAAATCAATGCTAGGAGCAACAAGTCAAAAAATTGATCAAAATTACTGATTTGTAGCACATTCAGGTGAACACTTCAGAAATATTAAATATTTACTTATAAATTAAACATACAGATGAAGAACTTACTTTTGCTGTAACATTTGGATTTCCATCTCGATCACCACCCATCCAAGAACCAAATTTTATGGGCGTGCAGGTTAGTGGAAGTGGCTTACCAGTGTGCTGTAAGTGACAAGAAAATTGGGATTAAGTGAAACCATTGCTGTTAGGATCTCAGTCAAAGCCAAGAAACAGAAAGAGAGGAACCTTTTTCAAAGCAGTGCTGACACGACGAAGATAATGTGGTATAGCTTTCCAAAGTGATTGCTCAACAATGTGCAAACCTACCAGAATTTTTTCATGATAAATAGCCCTTTTATACAAAATTATACAAGTTTTTTTTCTCAAGAAAACAATTATACCAGCTCTAGCTTCATCAACAGGAGTAGGTTTATGACGTCTCAATTCATCTGTCTGCCATAATGAGGTGATCTCCCTTACCTAAGTAAACAAAAGATTTATGACTATTTGAACTCAGTAAACTCACTCACAAGACTCTCAATAAGAAGATCCATACCAGGCCTTCTATCAGCATTTCTTTATCTTCAATGCTTAGATCAGGTCTGTCATTATACTCCAGAAGATGCTGCAGCATTGGTCAATGTATTAAAATAAATGCACAGCATATCAGACCATAGAACTGAAAGATGAACTGGTAAAGTAAGATCATAACCTAGAAAATACCATAATATCTATATACACTGAACTGTGAATTGACTCGACTTAAAGACCTGTTGTGGTTCACCACTATTGAATGTTGTGAAGAAGGTTCCTGGGCCCAACTGTATATAGCACTTGTTGCCTCTGCATTTCTAGTCGATAATGGTATCCCTAAAAGCACACTCTAGAACCCAAGGCATCTGTCGCTACAAATTTATCCACTTTCTTCTTGCAATATCATCATGGCACAACAAGAACACCTTATCAAGTTTAGTCATAATATTTACACATGATTGTGATTATTGATGATTCAACATATACTACTTTCTCTATCAATGACAGGATTAGTGGATTTAGCACATACTTGCTCAGGAACATCGACTAACAAATTCATCGAATATTGTGCAGGAGGCATAGAACAAGATGTTTGTCCATTTTGTCATCCCTAAAGCAATTCCCATATCAGTTTTGGATATATAAAAATTGATCATCGTGAACACGAACATGATCACATCAGGAATTGCCTGATGATGATGTTATCGAAGACAGGTGAGTCAATACATAGATTCATTGCAACATTCCTATTCTAGTACTATATGTATAGACTCACCTTGCTTCAATAACATGATCACATCAGAAGTTGCCTGATGATGATGTTATCGAAGCAAGGTGAGTCGATACGTAGACTACTAGAATATGAATGTCGCAATTGACATTAAGGTGGTGTTTGGTTAAATGACTGGAATGACTATGGGTATGGGTTTGATAGTAAGGAGGAATGGGAATGAGAATCACCTAGTTATATAGGTTTACTGATTCCCATAAATATGAAAATTATTCCCAAATTAT
>JBBPFP011080678.1:0-12409 GCA_037974795.1 Kaempferia galanga | reverse complement strand
ATTGGCTCTCTCCCACGTTGTCCTTCTCGACCGCTGCATCTTTCGCTTAACTTCTTGTGATCCTAAGCTCCTGCACTTAATCACAAGGTTAAGAACACATAGGACCTAACCTAGATTGTTGGTCACATCAAAACTTTCTTGGGGACTAACAACCACCTATGTGCCCATTTTTTAAAACCAGCACCATCATGTTCCTTCGAAATCAACAACTCAAGTGTATCTTGCAACACCGATGGGTCAAATAAAACACCGATGGGTAAAGGAAAAACACTCAACATACCTTTCCAACTTCTGTGGAATGCGCCATTAAGAAACAAGTGTAGAAAAGGAGAAGAGGGAGATGAGCAGTACAGATTGGAGAAAAACCCTAACTCCAAATGCGCAAGCTGATAGCCGAAGCAATCGCTTGAGTCTAGGGTCTGATCTGGGGGAAGAGAGAAGTGAGATGAGAGGGGAAGAGGGTTTAGAATTTTGGTTTTGAGTTGAACATCAGAACGTGAGCGAAAGGAAAAGAAGAGAGAGCGAAAATTTGCCTGTGAGTTTTGAAGAGAAGAAACTACTAGATGCTCGCGCATTTTTAAGAGAAGCTGCTGGATTTTATCCCTGTGAGCACGCCACATCAGCCATCGTCCATGCTCAACCATTTAAGAATGAGCAGGGTAAAATTTCTCCTAGAGAATTGGTGAAATCTCGAGCCAGACTACATTCGCCTTACAGAAAAAGCTCCCACATTGCTTTCTTCTTCTCCTCCTCGTAGTGCGTTGTCCATGAAATATGATTGTTTTGCACTTCGATGAGATAGAGTAATGTGGAGAAGAAGATAGACGACTGGTGCAATTTTGTGCGTAAGTGAGGTGTTGTTATATTAGTGGAACTGCGAGCTTTAGATTCGCCGTTGGGATATTACTGGACGGTGGATCGAGGATGGAGGGGAGGGATGGAGAGGGGAACCCTAGAAACGGACAAAATCTTCATATTTGTCCCAATCTTTCATGGTGAGGAATTAATTCCCTTTTTTTTAAAAAAAAAAAAGAAATTTTTGAATTTGATCATCAACAGGAATTTCAAAGTTCTATAAATAATTGACCATCAACATACTTTTGATAAAAATATAATAATAACAATGAAAACACGATTATATTCATAGTGCTTTAAAAATATATTCACACCATTAGTTCTTGACTGCGACTCCTAATATGCCTCTTAGCACTGACGGTTCTAAAGGATGGTAGCAAGGTTGACATTGAATTCGCACTACTTAAACAATCTTCCTATTTCCTAATCAATCACTGTGTTGTAAAATAGGCCTACAGATTTTATTAAAATTGATTGTTTGGAATAAGGTTGGCTACAGGAACAATAAAGAGTTCTAGAAACAGAAAAAGAGGGCAATACAGAAACAGAGGATGATCACATTTCCCCACTGAACCAACTTTGTCCTCTTATGAACAGCAGAAACTTCACCTGTTTACTCCTATTGCAATAATTTATCGTTTTCCTGTGTTCCTAGATGACATGAATCTACAAACCATGAGTAAGTACTTTTGAGAGAGAAAACTAGTATGATAGAATGTGTCCAGGAAGAGGCAATCCGTCAATCATATTGCTGATCGTTGCATTGGACTGCGAGTTGTGGACCCTTTTTGTGTGGGATGATATCACATAACTGTGTATCCAGGTCCACCACCACCTTCAGGTACCGTCCACTCAATGTTTTGCCTTGGATCTTTAATGTCACAGGCCTACGACATGATTAACAAAAAACAACATTACAGTGAGAGCAATTCAGATATTTCATTAAAAGCACCATAGAAACCAAAGATTGCTAAAACAAGAGTAATACAGCAGTTAATTTTCACCCAAAACACCCACTCAATGACAACTGTTGAGGAACTAGTAAACATTTCTATAAAGAAATGTGATAATTTGGTTCCAATGGCATCCTTAAAATGTTGAACTTCCAAGGGCAATGCTAAACATCTATATCATGAAATCACTCAACCATCAAGCAAAGAAAGATAAAACCTGTTCATCAGATTACTAATGCTCTCGTAGTATGATTAGGAGGTGCATTTAACCAGGAAAGCCTTATGACCTAGCCACCATAATTATGATATAAAAAAAAGTTTATTTGTGGTATCAAGGACCTTGTTGTATAAGTGTACCGTCACTTAGTCTGTAGGGCCAAGACAATCCATGATAATAGAAGAACTTCATTATTGAAATCAGTTATGTAGGTACCTTTGCCCTTTTACTAGAGTCGCAAAGAAGAGAGATCTGAGTGAGAATTTAGTACCTTACAATGAAGGCAATTTTGTGCATTGATTTGAAGCTTCATGACTTGATTCTCATCTGGAACATACCTTCCACAAACACAACAATAAACAAGATTAATCACAAATGTAGAAAGCCTACCAGTTGGTTGCATTTAAGTCTTTTCTGCCACAATATGGCCATAGAATTGGCTTACTCATATACACGGGCTGGGCAATATCTTGATTCTGGCCCACCATATAGTGGAAGATTTACTGATTCAGGTAATGTTGGATCCTTCAAATGTAGATGAGCAGGCTGGTCATGTTCATGATTTGTGCTACTTCTGCAGTAGCATAGATCAAATCAAATTATTCTAAGTATAGAGCAATAGTGTAGGAGAAAAAGATAACAGCTGTTACTGTTCTAGTAAAATTCTATCAAAGGATCTGGTTGTCGAAGTAAGCACCCGTTCTCTATAGTTAAAAACTAAGATTAACTACTTAAAACAAAAGGGGAAGTTCTTATTCTCCAATCAGTGCAGTTGTAACTACCTAAAACTAAAACACTCATAATTGATCTAAAGTGTGCGTACTAGTGGATTGAACTTTGACAAATGTGAAGATACAGACAATCAGTGTGATAACCATTACTAGAATGCCAATTAAAGGTTATATGACAGGCAAGTGTCATCCAAATAAAGGCATAAGCAAACAGTCAGCAAGCTTGCAAAGTGTGGAAATGCTTAATTTTCATATAAAACAAAACTAGACCCATAATCAAATTCTGTCCTTGATGAAGGAATTTACATTTAAATTGTTCTTTCTAGCTTTCCTTGCAAGTTGCTAAATCTATTCTTATTAATCTCCTACAAGGAATTTAAGACTTTCTATGGATGGAGATGTCATGTGATGAGAGTCACAGGAAGCAATTCTCCCTGGCTTGAAGGGCACCATAAGAATAGAAGAATTCATTGATCTTACAGTTCGGCAGTGCATGACCTACCAATAAAAATATTTTAACATTGCAAGGAAGCATTGCAGATATATAGTTTGACATTCAACAAACCTGTAAAGGGAAGTTGGCACATCAAAAGAAATTTGTCCATCGGGTTTTGGATACTGGATTGGAGTGTGCATACTGGAGATCTGTGGAAAATTCCAAATCTCCAGGTGAAATTAATAATTCATTTTCAAATTTCCCATCATCAATATGTAATAGAATTTTACATTCTAACAATCAGAAGAAACTGGTCCTCACATGCGTAGCTTTATGATCTGGTATTCCATGCTTCAGTGTCAAAGGCAATCTTCCTCTAAATATATAACTACAATGAAATAAGACCCCAATAACTTGGCAATTTATGTTGAAATGCAGAAATCATAACATTGACATGTAAGTCAATCTACCGCTCTAATGCTGAGATGGCCAAGCCAGGAATAAGGCCATAATTAAATGCCTGCAAGAGAATGAGAATGTTCTTCATAAGATTGAAATAGGAAAACATATATGCCAAATGGAAAAAGATTCACTAATGTGCTTATGGTGTTAATCCTGTAGACTTTGTCTAGCAATAGGTTATGACAAGATAATGGATTCATGACTAACTGGTCTATAATTTCTGGCCCTTTTTAGATCATCCCACACCCAAGATTTTTTCAGATTGTCCCAGTACATTTCCATTTTTGCTCCTTCAACAAGCACCTTAAAAGTTGCCTCCCCTGCCAGCATACCTAGAAAGAACAAAGTTCATCAAGTTAAACTATTTTGAAAAAAACAATTTGATGACCAGCATCCAAGGATAAATTGTAACAAATTTTGAAAATTTAAAACTCTTTCAAATTTTGAAATCCAATGCACGAAATATTTTCCATTTTATTTAGTTCCGAATTTTATATTTAAAATCCAAATGCTGGAGTTTTATGTTTACTAATATTTCTATAAATTTCGAATTTAAAATTAAAATTTTGGAGCTTAAATATATTGTGAGAAGAGTTGACTTCAAATTTCAAGCAGGGTTTCTTCACCCTTCTTTTTGGCGGGGTGTTGTTTAATCTCCTCTATTCTTCTATCAGCTTTTACATATCGTCAGCATCAATTTTGCGAAATCTTTGCTTATTATTGATCATGACAATGTTGCATTACTATTATGAATATTGATGAAATGTATGATGCGTTGCAAAATGTCAATGTGGGAAACCAAAAGCACTACTAAATCAATTTTCCAGAATATAAATAGTAATGGACTATTTTGACTATTTATGTTAAATACCTATTATAATCTAGCTATACTATTTTCAAGCCCATTATTGGATAATTTTTTATTTAACTAGTTTTTATTACATACAACTCATTGTACTGTGTAATTTATCAAAAGTTTTTTTTTTTTAATTTATCAAAAGGTTGAGTTTGTGGTATTACTAATTTTGCAAATGGATTGACTAATCCAATAATGGTCTCATCTATTATATAAAATGTCATTGAATTGCAAGTTAATTTGTTTTATAAACATAGCAGTTAGCCTAAGCGCAATTGGATAATTAATTAACATATATAGTGAGTTGCAAGTTAAGTTGTCCTCTAAACTTAGAAATTAGTCTAATTGAAATTGAATAATCAATCAATATATGTAGTGTAAGGAAAATGATCGTTATGAAGTTATTATATCCAATCACAACCTACCAAAATTTCATTTAGTGTTCTTTTTTCATTTTTGAAGACCTCAATTGTATTACAATTCTTCCATTCACTACTTAATTTTATAAATGTTCTTTGATTTTCTGACACACTATAAATCTAATTATTCATAATTAGTTTAGGTTGTGCTAGATGAATATATGATTTTATATCCTATGAATATGATTGTTTAAAGAACCAGCAATGCATCACGTTTAGTAATTTGTTCATTCACTTGCATATCATCTTCTTTACGACACTTGTTATTGCTTTCTTATCAACGCTCAATTTTTGCCCCTTGGTATAGGGAATCAATGCTAGTAGATTGTGTTTTATGGTGGTTCTTTATTGACAAAAATAGAGTTCACTGTGTTAACTCATGACACACTTTGACATGTATGTCCACTTCCCCAAGGGAGTACAGAAGTTTCATTGTGAATTATGCTCTTACGCTTCCTTGTAATGTTTTGTATAATGCATCATTATATTCCATCAAATTTACTCTTATTTGCTTCTAATTTTACTTGAACTCTAGCATTTGATATATAATTGCTTTGACCTTGACTCAGAAGAAATGTACCCGACCCTAGTTGCATAAATAATTTTTTTCCCCAGACCCTAGCGAGTGACTTAGTGAGCTCACTTGCAAAGAAGAGCAAGTTTGTCTGAGCGGCATCTGGTATGTTTTTTTAGTTTATCTTCTGCAATAATGTCCTGATGACTTATTTTTGCACTTGGTAAGCCTTTCTAAATGATTCGCTTTAAATAAATACTTTATCCATTTTATGCTCTTGATGTCCACATGTGAGTGACAATGGTTGTAATATTCTCATGCATATTTATAATGTGTAATAAGCAAAATTCTACTTTGAATAAAGAAGAGGTAAACAGGTGGTCTGTTCAATTCTGCTAGTGAAGGAGTTGAAACAGATAAATATAATGCATGTCATCGAAAGGAGTGATGAATCAACATGGCTTTCAAAAAGAATGGAGTAAAATATTCAAGACCTGATTTCATGGCAGTATGTGTGCCCTTTATCTTCGGCACATCTAAAAAGCCTGCAGAACATCCAATAATTGCTCCTCCAGGAAAAACTGGATACGGTATAGACTGAAAATAGAAGATAGTCATGTCGGTATCTCTACATTAAAAATGGAATACTTATGTATAGATGAGTACATAAGGTGTTATATATCATGGTCCTATATTACAATCATATGGGTTGTGCATACAAGCCAGAAAAGAACTAATGTTTTGATAGATATAACTTAATTTTGTCTGTTCCTAATCATTTATAATTTTTTCTTGGTATCAACTCTTGCTGATCAGCATGCATATGGACAACAGAACAATTCCAGTTCATGGCACCAAGCTCAAACTGTTTCCAGTACTATTTTGAGTCCTAAAGTCTGGACCATATCAGCTTTTATGAAATACTCAACTCCCCATACCTACCTGAAAACCACCTTCGTTTAGTGTACGAGCACCATATTCAAGAACTGTACCGCCTGACAGGAGAGGTTTTATTGCAGGATGATGCTTGAATCTCTAAAATTTAGCATGAAACACAGGAAACAGAATAGTCAATCAAATGCTTAATTTGGTCAATCAACATGCATGGAAGAAATATATTGAGTAGAAAGACTACCAAATTAGCCAAAGAAGAATACAGAAGAAAATTAGTTTAGAAGGAACCAGTTATTGTTTCCAACTACTTTTGAAGATAATTAAATGAAAAGTATTTCATCGATGAAAATTGTTGATTGATATTAGCTATCTTTCCAGCAATTCAGCATCAAGTTTTAAATCTCCCAACCTGAGCAAACAAATTTAGATGTGTGCTTATGTTCATAGATGTGGCACTCTACAAGAGGAAGACAGATTTTAGAATCAATACACAGATAACGCTTTAGATTTAAGAGCATACCATCAAAATCCAGATAGTATCAAACTAATATGGATTATGTGCCAACACTGTAAAGAGATAAAGAAGACTAATGAACTGAAGTTCACACCATATAACAGGTGCCAAGATAGGGTAGCATCAATAGGGTTAGAATACAATTTATGAGGATTAGAAAATTAAACATATTGATAAGATTAAGTGGTGTGATTAGGTTGTCTTCTTTTGACTTTGACTATGTAAGAGCTAAAAATGATTTTAAAATGCAAACAATCAATAAGCATACAGTTTCCGATTCATACTCCAACTATAAGATTACGAACACCATATTTTGAGGGATACCATAGAGAGATCATGTATCCCAGGTAAATTACCTGGAATTCATCATAAGGACTCAAATATGGATTCTGATAGTTCAAGGCAATAACAAGTCCAATTGCAATCTGCATATGAACATGTAAACAATGGACTCAGTATCATAAAAATCACAATACACATTAAAAGGTAATAAGCAACAAAATGAAATCTTAACAGAAAGAATTAAATGCATTGCTATGCTAACTGCAAATATATATCCCAGTGACAAGGATTGTTTTCAAATATTATATAGTAGGAGCAGTTAGCTTAAAGAAGTAGATGCAACTTGAGAACGAAAATAACAGAGGGAAAATTGTGTATAGTTACACTAACCACAAGATTAGTCCATCGATGTATGATTCCCTTTTTTTTTCTTTTTCTTTTTTTTTTTTTTGAAAAGTTAGGTTTCTCTAGGTTTACAACTAATACATAGAAACCTGAAACTGATACACCAAGGCACTTAAATATTGGGAAAGTTGTACATCTCAGCACACAAGTTGGCCTGGCAACCACACTGACTTGAGAAATTTTTAGTTGGAAATAAAAAAAAAACCTAGGTGCATTTGTTGGCATTCTACTACGCACAAATATCATTCTCCTAACACCACATTATTAGTTTGTTATAAAGCATAAAATGACATTTTAAACTTGCTTTAACCAATAGAATATCACCGTCAATTCTGTCCATCATGTCATTTAATGGAAAGAAAAAGAAATACTAATTCACCTGCCTATTGCTCATATGGTACAGAAAAGAACCTCCATATGTCTTCATATCCAGTGGCCATCCAATAGTGTGAAGCACAGCTCCTGGGTTATGTTTCTCTTCCTCAACTTCCCATACCTGAAGATGCATGCCTTCTTGTCAAGAACTTAAATATTTGGCACATGAAACATATAACACAAAGACGTTGAATAAGGATTCCATCAGAAATCTTTGTTCAAAACACCTGAAAGCAACTCTTATGTACACTTGTAAAAACAAGATTTAAATTCCTTTAACATTTTGATAATAATTATGTCGTTCAACAACAAAATGACAAACCAATAACTCACAAAACAATCATATAGGTGATTACTGAGAGAAGATTCAAGTTTCAAATTATAAGGATGGTTACTAATAACAACCAATTTCAACTCTAAAATCCATATTTTTTATGTTAATACCACATGAATTCAACAAACATATCCAAACTAAACCTCCTTAAGGTATATTATTTACATATTTTATTGTGCCAATGTTGATAGTATAAATAGATTAAACTTGAGACGTTGATCGTGCAGAAAAAGAGACTTTGACCGTGCAGAAATTTTTTAGGAAGTATAGGTTCAAAGTATAACTAAATTATCAAATGGCATGTAGGCTCAACAATAAGAAAATAATCAAGGAAACAATGAAATTCCTTATAGGTGAGATTTTGAGATGACTTGAATCTATTATTCATCATATTAATGAAGATATCATAATTGGATAAGAAGTGAGCAATGGAAATGCAGAGGTTCCATATTAAGTAGTTATAAGTTATTATATCAGGATTCCAATGCTGTAGTAGTTATCTTTTCTGAATAATATTAGTAAAATATTCACCAACTAATATGAATAATAAAACAACATTTCACATTCAAAATGGAAAGGCCAAAAGGAAGCTTTTATCATTTGGAGTGTAAATGTCGAGTAGATTTCTATATGGTTGTGCTAAGAGATGTTTGGGGTTATTGTTGAATTGTCAAAAGCTTTGAGAGCCGGATTGAGTTGGCTTCATAATTTGGTACTGGGAATACAAAATTGAAGAGAAGATGGATTTCCAAATCACTCAAAAGCAACACAAGGAAATACAGATTCTATTATGCTAGGGGTATTTCCTATCAGGAGCAACACAAGGAATATGCTAGGGATATTGCTATATGGTAATTGAGATCAGAAGCTGCAATTGATTTGGAAAAAGCAAATCAGTTCATGTTTGTGCATTTAGCAGAAATGAAAATCTGCAGCAATGCTTGCCAGATGTTTGTATCTCAAAAATAGTACTAGTGAAGTGCCAAAAGACCTAAATATGCAAACAACATCCCTGCTCGTGATAAGGAAAAAAATGCAAGACTGGACTATGGCATTACTATATCTAAATTATTATTAAGGAAAGCAAGTAGAGAATATCAATTACCTCCTTAATTCCTAAGGCATATGTTTGATGTTGTCCTCGTACTTTTTCCCGCAGATGGTGACCCTTTATAATTTTCTAACGAGAAAATTTTGACAAGTGAGAATTACAATCTCAAAAACTTACAAAAGGGATGGCACAATAGCGATAGTCACAAAGAGTAAAAGTTCTGCAAACCTCTGATAGTGATCCTCGACATCCTTCTGCAAGAAGTGTAACGCGTCCTGCAACATATTTCAAGCACCTTGTAATTTTCAAAATCAGAACTTGCTATGTCATAAAAGGAAAAAAAGATTCAGACGTTGAAAAAGAATCCCTCAAATCATGACCTTCAATTTTTCATGAATGCAAGTTAATAAATTTGTATAAGCACGGAATTTGGACCACATTTTTTCATAAAAGATAACATGTAAAAAAACATTACTGAAAGGCAAGCTACATATAAACTAGCATAAAGAAAAATGGGATTGTTAGTGATCTTCCTAACAAGGTTAAAAAACCGGATTTTGAAGCAGTTTCATTTTCTGAATGGAAATGGTGGCGAGATGCCAGATTGTCCTCAAAGACAAGCTAGTTGGCAAAGGTAATTTGTGTATATTTCATACAAATAGTAGATGAGAAGGAGAAAGAAGGGGTTGATATAAGAAGATGCATACATATTCCATCCACCATGTTTCACTATTTCCATTGCTCGCCTACCTTGATTCCAAGCCCAGGGTTGACATGGTTAAAGCTTCTGTAATGCACATATTCAGTTTGACACCTTCTGTCATGCCACCCTTGTTAAAATGAGGGAACTATTTTATTAATTTTTCATGCCAAACAACTTACCAAAAATACTCAAACCCAAGTTAATAGATGCTCATTGATTAAAGATAACCTCTATATTTGCCCTCGATTCTGGTTGTGAGATAAAAGTTTAAACCTTTGTCCACTTAAGCCTTGCTGTTCTCATCAAAACCAAAAATCCAACTTATAGCCCAAAAGAATCATAATTGCCAACATGTGAGGTCCAATTGTAGCTCCCCATCACACATGCTACCATTTTTAATAGCTCACCATGTCTAGTATGATGTTCACTCCGACAGTAATTGCTGAGGCACCTCCAAATAGAGGACTAATCCTTTAATGTTTTAGGCACAATCATTAGACAAATGCTCAAGCGCAAGTAAATAATAGTTCCTCTAAACTTATGAGCCTCTTTGTTAATCCATAAGTCATCATGTGGGGCCAAACTAGGGTACCTAAAATTCCTCACACAAGGCTAGATATCCTCATCAAGAATGGAAGTCCTACCCATAGCCTAGAGCATACAAGGTTCAATGGTAGCTTCACCATCACAACATAGACCCTCTCCAAATCACTCTCCATGTTTAGGATCAGATTGGTCAGATACCAATTGTTATAACTTGTTCAAATGAGATATATATTTTAATACGGAAAAAATTGCACCATGCAAATTAGGGTTTTAAATGTCATGTCACTTTGGTCAACATTGTCAAAACTTCTTTTTCCAACGGCCAACTATAATGGCCAAAAGATTGTCACAATTGAACTACAACAATTTTGACACAAGCATACCTTCCCTTCCCCTTGATTTAAAGAGAATCTTCCTTTTCAATATGTGGTAATGACAATGGATCAGCTATTCTTCCTTCCTCTTATTTTTCCTCCTACCATTTTCCTTGTTCTTGCTTCCATCTTTCCCTCCATGGTTCCTCTTTACTGATGTTGACTAATACCCCTCATACTAACATGCAATACGCCAGTGAATATTAGATTGGTTTACAAATGAAGGGGATAGAACATATAGCTATTGCTTAGGACTGAAGACAAGCTACAGAATGTATACTTAATGTATTCTTTGAAACTTAACAAGGGTAAGAAATAAGAATCAAAAGGTACCTCCATGAATGACTTTCATCAACCGACCTAATTGGGGCCGCCACTCCACCCATAATATAAATGGGGTGGAGAACTCAAGATGCAAATGAGGTGGGAATAAGATACAAAAATTATAATGTGCATGCTGGTGGAGGAGGAGGGGTGCTAATATTTATGCTCTATCCTAGCCCACCCTGCACTGAAATAATGAAATTGAATGAACAATATATATTTTGTATATGTTATCATGTATTTAATTTAAATCTTATTACCCCACCCTAAATCCGCTTGCAAAATATGTATGGCAAGGTGAGGATTGAGACGAAGAATCCATCACACAAGCTGCTCTGCTCTGTTGACATCCCTATTAAAAGGATAGAGTTTTTCCAATCGGAAGAATGATGCAAAATAAATTTTAGACTCAGTCATTAGCCTACTATGTTTTTGTTGTAAAGCTTATATAAGTGGCTTAATATATGTCTGTAAAAATTTGCTAATTAGATAAAGTTCTCTTGATTTTCTAAACCTTCCTCCTCTCTCCTCTTATTTTCACTAGTTTGTTGTGCATCATCTTTACTCACAATTGTGATCCTCTAATTTTAATCTGACTAGATGAAAAACATACAAGCTCAGTATTTGGATATCGTGACCAGGATCATGCTAGATAAATAAAGAATAGAGTAATGTGGTTTGTTACAGATGCATGCCTTTCAGCTCAACACCACGTTGAAATGTTTCCTTCTTTGAACCATCTTTAGCAACTCCCATATCATTAGTCGCAACCCCAACCACTCTGTCATTTGCATCATATAAAATCTGTCCAATTATAAAGCTCAGAAAAAAAATACTTTTAAATATATCGTGCACTCAAGATACCAGTTATGTTACCTCACTAGCTGCAAAACCTGGATATATTTCAACTCCAATCTCTTCAGCTTTTGAAGCCATCCAACGGACCAGCTGGCTCAAGCTACAAGAGGAAATAGTGCGAAGGAGGAGTTCTCTTCAGTATACAAAATAAACCAAATCATTTGATAAAATAACTGGAGATAAGACCAAAACTCCCAAGCATATGTTCCTAACTAATATGAGTAAATAGACCAAGGTTTAAAATTTCGACCCGTGCCGATGTTTCGGTCCCAGACCGGAACGATACGGTTTCGGTATCGTATCGTG
>JBBPFP011080569.1:0-12413 GCA_037974795.1 Kaempferia galanga | reverse complement strand
TAATTATTAATTTAAATAATATATATTTAAAATAGAAAATAAATATTAGAATATCAATTAAATATTAAAACATTAAACAAGTATAAAATAATTAAAAAAAATATCAGAATATAAAATTGATTTATTAGAATTTTTAATAATTTTTTTAAAAAATTTAAAATTTTTTAAATTTTTTTAGAATTTTTAAATAAAATTTAAAACATTAAAAATAATTTCAGAATATTATTTAATAAAATTTATTATTTTTTTTAAATTTTAAATATATTCTTATATTTTATTGGGATAATTTAATTAGGGCTTAAAAAAGTCTCTTTAAAATACCACGCTTGAGTGAGAATTAATTTAATTATTTAAATTAAAATATTATTTTGCATAGTGCCCGTCCGCGCGACATTGCCACACGCTTGCCCGCCCGCCGCCGACGGCGATGGAGACTTCCAGTGGCACCGGAAGTGTCCGGCGACGCCTCTGGCTGCGCTGAACTGTGCTGGAAGCTTCGCGTCGCGACGCCCGCAACCACGATGCCCTTCCTGCATGGCTGCGGGCGTGGCGACGCCCCCTTCGGTGCTGCTACGGCCGTCGCGACACAAGTGGACCGGTGACGGTTCGTGCAGGTGTCGGTCGGCGGGCGGAACGAAATGTTTCGCCCGTTTCATCCGACTCTGCACGAAATCTCAATCATTGAAATATACTATGGAAAGAACTCCTGCTCGCTGCCCGAACCACAACCCCTAGAAATCTATAAGTTGAAATCAACACTGAAGAAACAACACTAGAAGAGTATTCTTGGAACAAGCAATTGCCTTTAGCATTGGTTCAAAAGTTTAAAGTCCACACTTTCGGGCAACTTCTAGTGTATACAATTTAGCTAGGAATTACATCTCTGTAGTTTTTTGTTCTACATTACTAAGTATTATACAGGAATATAGATTAAAATCTCAAGCCGTTTCGCCCGATACGGGCAAAACTTCTCGTTCCGCCCATGGACAACACAGGCATAATGTCGGCACGCCGCGACGCATCTAGACAATGCGGACCGCAGAACAGCGGAACAATGAGGAGGTGATTGTTAACTTAGAGCTTTAATAAATAACTTAGGTTAATAATTTTAATCAAGTCCTAGCTACGATTGAGATAATTTAAATAGGCTTAATTAAAGCCTAATAAAATTATCTCATTATAGATATTTTAAAATATATATATTTTTGTATTTTTTATGTTAAAATATTTAGGTTGTTTTTTTTAGTTAATATATTTTATATTTTAAAAATATCAAAACTATATAGCATGGCATGATACGGTACCAAAATGTATCGTTCTGATTCGGGACTGAAATCTCAGCATGACTCATGGTTTTAAATCATGTACAGGATGTGCATATATCCGGCAGCAAACTAAGAAGGTTAACTTTCCTCTTGAATATCTCTATAGTAACTTCTACACAAATTGCTCTTTAGGGAGATTTCTTACATGAAAATTAGTCACTCAATTAAAAAAATTGTTAATTTGCTGCTGTGTACTGCTTTTAAGTTTTAAGGAAGGCTCCATTCTATCAAAAAGGTAAGCAAAAACATATTGTTTGGCATATTTTCAAAAGGAGCAGTGAACTGAAATGTTTCAGACAACATAATGTACTTCTTTGCACAGTGTTTACAAGCCAATTTTGTTCGCATATCTCTGCCACAACTCGTAGGCTCCAGACTTAGAGCTGAACAATTTTAATATTTATATCTACCACCAGCAAATCTTGTATTTGTTATTTTATTTACCTCTGATGATGCTGATAGTTAAGTTCCTAAATTATAGAATCCAAGATGCATTAGCTTCCATTTCTCATCAAGCCAAGGATGAAGAGTAGGTTTTGGTCAATTCTTGTATGTTGACTCAATCAAACATAATTTCTTTCTAAGCCATTTCATATTGTTTGGATGTTTAGGTGTACGAGGTGTTTCATAAATCATTCCGACAATGTATATTAATGGAATTTCCTTATACTAAAGCCAAAACTTTGAAATTTGATAGTTTTAATTCAATAAATTGACAGTTTAGCTAGCTTAAATGAGAATAATGATACATCATTGGTAATTGCTTCGGAACTATGTTCATGCAGGTTCATGGATATGTCACTGTTGAAGAACTTGAGAAGAGACTTTCATGGTCCTCTGGTCGTGCAATTGATGCACTTGAGACTCTTCTAAAAGTAAGTCTAGTTACTTGTCAATAAATGCGAATGCCAGTATTTGCTTAATGCTTTTTCATGGTGGATATTTCAGGAAGGCCTTGCCATGATCGATGACGGTCATAAAGATGGGAAGCGTCGATATTGGTTTCCCTGTGTGGCTTCCATTTTTTCCGTCTCTGGATCTGATAGTTTGAAATCATAACATTATCACCCAAAGATTATTCAACCTTGCAAAGTATACAAGTTTGCTTCTTCCCCCTTTCAAAATCTATTGAATCAACTTGCTCTGCCCAAGTATTTAAAGATTTTGTAGCTTCATTACTGTTGTATTTGATGTCCTCTTGATGATACATGGACTTAGGCACTTCGATACTCTTACAAGGATGCTGGTAGTTGTATATGGCCTTTTAACTAATAATATGGTACCAATTGTTCGCCCGAATGACACAAGACTCATCTTGGAAATGGGACTTCCGTGACATACCTGATTCTGATCCGAATTGCGAATGCTATTATCATACACCGCATGTTGATTCATTTCATAATTGTTGGGCTCAATGTTCTCTTGATGATGCATGGACTTTGTTGCTTCGGTACTCATCCATGAATCCATTAGCAGCACAACCGCATCAACTTGATGTCAATAAGCTCCGAAAGGGATAGAAGGGAAGAAGAAAGTAAGAAAAATCAATAGAAAACCTTTGTAGCAAAACCTAAACTCGAAGTGTATGAGTATTTCACAAGCACAACTATCGCATGTTCAATGATTTAGCAAATTAATCCTCTACTAAATAGTTACTTGTCAGAATTTGGCTCCATATGAATTCGAGTGATAAAAATCAAGACCCTGCTAGTTTGTCATTTTCCTCTCAATTTCCTTGTTTCTTCTCAAGAACCATTAGCCTTTTAAGGAGAATATAGGGCAAAGAATATTTGTAAACTGCCACTTCACATAATAAATGGGTTTTAAATGATTCTTTAATGTAGATATTCTTCATAAAAGATAAAAGGCATCTTTTTTAAGAGTGAGTTATGTTAATCATAACATTATATTTTGGATGATTTAGTTATGACAATTTAATCTCTTGGCTTTTTGGCTAAAAGCCTTCTAAATTTTGCTAACTGACAACTAAACTAATCAATTATATAATATTTATATACATTCTAATTTAAATTTATTTTTTTAAAAATATTTTATTTCAATAACAATAAATACTAAACCTTTATATGATTCTCATAGTTATTAGACTCGATCAATTCGTATATTATAATATAAATAAATTTATTTTGTTTTAAATTTATGACCTGAGTTTGTAAATTTTATTACTCTGAGGCATAAATTGGAAAAAAAAATTAAATTTTACGATGTGGTAAAGTGAAATTCCTCCATTCTAATTGTCGATGCGCAAACATTTACTCTCACTTTTGTACATGCACTCGCTCAAGTTACCCGCCTATTCATTGGAGAATCCCCAACGAAGGCCGGTAAAATGGCGGAGGCTTCGGACCTTCCTCCCAATTCCAAATTGCACCGATGAGCGCGCAAGTCTCCAATTGGGACCTCGCCACGGGGATGAGATGACCATGCACAGAGCGAGAAACCCTCCTCCTCCTCCTCTTCCCCTCCAATTCTAGCTACTCTCTCGCGATCCAAATCCCGCATTTCCCCTTTACGATTGTAGTTGCTGTCGTTTGGGGATCGGGGCCGTCTCATTGAGCTGGGCCGCGGCGACGATGGTGGACGGGAAGATGGAGAGGAAGAAGTATCCTATCCGGGCAGAAGACTACGAGCTGTTCGAGGTGGTGGGGCAGGGCGTCAGTGCGCAGGTCTACCGAGCCCGCTGCATCCCCTTCGACGATACCGTCGCCATCAAGATCCTGGATTTCGAGAGGAACAACAGCGATTTGGTAATGCTTGCTTCAAGAATTAATCTACATTATTTTCCTCTATAATATTTTGTTTCTTTTCTTATTTTGTTCGGACTAACAATGATTGATATTCTTGAATTCGTTTTAGAAAAGAAAAGGGAGAGAGAGAGAAGAAGAAGAAGATTACATTGTTTTCCACTATAATGTTTTGTTTTTCTTATGTTTTTGTTCAGAGAACATCGATTTGGTTGCTTGTGAGTTCACCATCAATCTCATTTATCTTTTTTGTAAATTTCCTTAGAGAAGAATATATTACTTTATTTTCGTCAACGATATTTTCCTTTTTCCATGTTTTTAATAATTCTGAGTAACAGTGAGTATGCTATCTTCTGTAAATTTTCTAACTTGAAACAGAAGAGAATTAAATCCTGCAAATTCGTTTCAGAGAAAAGAGAACAATATTTCAATTGTTTTCCTCTGTTATTTTGTTTTTCTGATTTTTTTTGTTCAGAGTAATATCTCCAGGGAGGCACAAACTATGATCTTGATAGACCACCCGAATGTTCTCCGGGCACATTGTTCATTTGTGAATGGTCATAACTTGTGGGTTGTCATGCCTTACATGGCTGGTGGTTCTTGCCTTCACATAATGAAATCTGTATACCCCCATGGATTTGAGGAAACTGTGATAGCGACAATACTAAAAGATGTTCTGAAAGGTTTGGAATATCTCCATCACCATGGGCATATACACCGTGATGTGAAGGTAAATTGATATTGCATTTTCATGATTCATGTTGATTACATTTTTACTAAGCGGATAAAATTTTCTTTTATCAATATAAACTTGTTATTCTGATCAATATCTTTCTACAGGCTGGAAACATTTTAGTTGACACACGAGGTGCCATAAAATTAGGGGATTTTGGGGTTTCTGCTTGTCTATTTGATTCAGGCGATCGACAGCGCACAAGGAATACCTTTGTCGGAACACCTTGCTGGTGCATAAGCTTTATTATTGATCTTTCTCATAGAGTTGTGTTTAAGATTTAATAACTGGAGTCAAATTTTCCTTCTTAAATAGGATGGCACCTGAGGTGATGGAGCAATTACATGGTTATGATTTCAAGTTGGTCTACTTCACTTTAGTTATGTTTGATCAATAGCTAAAAAATTATAACTTAGATTTTCTTGTCTTAAAAGCTTTATTGAATTTATTACTTTGTTATCTTAGTTTGAGGACAATGGACTAATTTCTTTTCCTCCATTTAGTTTTTAATGAATTTTACTTAGTGACATTATTCTTGAAAAACGTTCGCAGAGCTGACATATGGTCATTTGGAATTACTGCTTTGGAGCTTGCTCATGGTCATGCTCCATTTTCAAAATATCCTCCAATGAAGGTAGTAGTTGTTTCTATACATTTGTACTATCAACTTTATCATCTTAATCTCGTATAAGTAAAATATTTTCTAATTGAGAATCTTGATTGAAGCATTTTCACTTGTCAGGTTCTTCTCATGACCTTGCAAAATGCTCCTCCAAGCCTTGACTATGAGAAAGACAAGAAATTCTCAAGGGTACCCTCGATCTTGTTCTGGGTTCTACATTCTTCCTAAAAGAACAAATGTCCAACTTATCTTTACAAATTCTATTTTTTTTTATTAGAGTTTCAAACATATGATCGCTACATGTTTAGTAAAAGATCCATCAAAAAGACCTTCAGCGCAGAAGCTATTAAAACAACCTTTCTTCAAGCAAGCCAAGTCACATGATTATCTAGTGCGAAAAATTTTGGAGGGCTTGCCTACTCTTGGTGATCGTCATCAAGCTTTGAAGGTAATCATGTCTTCTTATTTTCTCAGTGTTGCTTGCCAATCATCTTTTGTTTTGGCACCCTTTATGATGAAATCAATTTGGCTTATTATAGGCCAAAGAAGAAGACTTACTTGCTCAAAAGAAGATGCCCTATGGCAAGAAGGAGGAAATATCTCAGGTAGATCAAATTAGTAAGATTTTTTTTCCCAAAATATTAGATTCTAATAAAAAGTTTGGGAAATTATTTATATGTTAGAAACTTCTCCAAAGAATTATGTTTTATTTAGTTATATTTTAAGTGCATATTTACTTGATTTTTCCAACTCATGCATCAGTGAATTGATTGCTACTGCTCTTGCTGTTGTGAAAATGGTTTTTCATCTAACCATAAGACTGGTTGTGACATTGAGGGAAAGGTATATATTGGTTATTGGTGTTATTAGAAAAGGGCAAAAGGCATAGGTAATGTGTTTGCAAGATGATACAAAACCAAATAATAATCCATAACCACCTCATAAACTCAAAGTGGACTGGGAAAAATTGACTTTTTGAGAAGTGAATTCTAATCATGTGATAATTTCCCGCTTCTGATGTATTTCTATGTAACAGCAGATTATGGGTTTTCTGGTTGATACTTTAAAAGATCTTGATTTGTTTTCTTTTGTCTATGTACATAGAACGAATACAAAAGAGGAATCAGTGGTTGGAATTTTGACACTGAAGACTTGAAATATCAAGCTTCCTTGGTAAGGATCTTAACATCCCTCTCATCTCATTCTTAATTTTTTGTATTGCTGTGCTAATTTCAAGCTTCTACCAGATTTCAGAAAATGATGAAAATAAAGAGTCAAATGGTTGTCAAATATTTGAGATTGATACTTTGCAAGAAAGAAACCCAGAATCCATGTCCTCTTGTTCCAGTTTTATACTTAAGGATGATGATCAATTTGTATGTATAGGTCCTTTTGTCTGCAATTTTAATTAAGAAGTATATAACTAAGCTTCTTTCTGACAGCATGTGACACTTTCAGGAAGATGCATTATTGAGCAAATTAAATCTCTCATCGCCTGATAAAAATCCATGTAATCAGAGGTAATGAGCAAGAAGGTTAAAATCTTGTATGTATGTATGTACCTATGAAGCATGCTTTTGTTCAAGTTTTTTTTTACTTTATAAGGACTAGCTGATGCTCTCTTTTAGAATTTCAAAATCACCAAGTTTTTATTCCATTTGTGAGATAGTTATAGGCCATAGAAGGATAAACATGGATTAATGCTTAATCTAATATGCATTTTGGCCTTGAATGAACTTTCATTTTTATCAAATTCATATATGTGTTATTAACTTTGTAAAGCGTATAGTCATTATCTATCAGCACCAACTTACCACTAATTACTTAAACCAAGAAGGTTGCATGACACTTTATTATGAGATAATAGTATAATACAATACCTTTTATTTCGGCTTGACAATGAAAATTATGCAATATTAGATTCTCCAAATTTTAAGTTAAGATTATCGATACTTGGATTAAAATTTAATTGATAAAATTATCAAATATGAAATTTGCAATGATTAAATATGTCATATGCATGCCTCTACTAAGGTGGTTTGCCACACCCCAATATATCAAGTCTTTTGGTTTACAATGAATAATTTTAACAATAGGGTACATTTGATTATAATATCTTCTAATCATAACTAATTTTTTCTTCAGAATTAAAGTTGAAGTCCTGGACAATGAGCTTAACTTGACAGATATAAGTCAACAAAATGTTGTCCATTTTGGCTCTGTTTTAAACCAAAATGAGGCAACATTTGATGCTAACAGAAATTGTGCAACAGAAGTTGATCAAAATCAAAAGGAAAATACTTTATGTGAAAGCCATGAACCAAAGGCTTGTACAAGTTCATCCTCATTAGAAGTTCTTCCCTCATCTAAGCCTGAAAGGTTAGCTAATATATTTTTGTAAACTGCATATTGCATGTGTTTACACTGCTTTGGTATAGGATTTCAGACTTGAAAAGTGTCATCTTCTTTATGTTTGTAATGTGTCATTTTACGTCTTGATCATGCACCATATACCATTTCTTGTAGATTGTCAAAAGAAGTAGCACATAATGGTTGTCTGATTGAAAAGTTGCAATGTGTCTTGTATCATTATCTCATAATGGAATGACCTCTATTGATTCTGCTCTATAAAGGATATTTGGAATAATATTTTTGAATTCTTTCATATAATATTAACAGAATATCTCCCATATTCTTCATTAGCTAACTACACATTGCACATTTTAGTCTGGCTCAGAAGCCCCAAAACGAGCTCCAAAATATGGAAAATTGCAATGGAGGTTTAGCGCCGTCATTAATTGATCCAACAAAATCCTCATGCACAGGTAGTTACCTTAACTTGTATCTTACATGTTTAGTTGTGTTTTTTCTAATCTTTCAGAAAACAATCTTAGTAGATATTATGATTATGATATAACCATCATTTATCATTCTTAAATGTTTCATGTACAGCATCATGTAATGACGAAATCGATGACAAATCAAAGTCTCCAGTTGTGCAGCAAAAGGGTCGCTTTAAAGTGACATCAGAAAGTGTTGATTTAGATAAAGTGAGAATGATACATAATTAACATGTAAATTCACCTAATATTGTATTCTAATGTACATGTTCTATTTTTTAGACTTCTACAGCTTGCCTTCAGAAGAGTCAAAGTATGATGGTTAGTGAACTGTCCACATTTAATATACACTTTTGAATATCGAAATGCATGCTAGATCATTATATTTAATACATGGCTCTTTGAAAAATACAGCTTTAGCTTTGGGATTGTGAAATGTCTTACCATGATATCTTTTCTTTTGAATTTGAGAAAATTAGGCACTTGGTCATCTTTCTTCAACTATGCAATCAACTATCGATTCTACTCCAACTTTAGGATGTTCTATGTTGTCGCAATTGCATCAGATGTTACAAACAAATATGGTTCAAAAGGTAAGATCAAGTATAGGATTAGATTTTGTAGGTTTAATTTTGTTTTACCTCTATCTTATATTCCATGCCTTCTTTTCATAGGATAATATCCTTTCTATGATGAGACAATTGAGCACAGGTGATTCATCACCAATTTCCAATGTTCTATCTGGCCGTGCAATTGACGTATCCTCATCTGTACACACAACTATGAACGAGAAGTCCTTGGTATTGCTTCTACTTATGCTACCAACATCTTATTAGTAATGCAAAATTAAAATGTTAATTCATGAAGTTTCAATGAAAGAAGTACAAGTTAGACAAATATGGAAAGTGTAGTTTTCGATTGACTTACCTATATCGAGTTCAATTAAACATACTATGTTTAGAAATACACTTGAAAGGGCAAGAGATTCCTTGACTACAAAAGACTTTTTTAGTTGTTAAGGAATTATCATTTTTTTGATATAATGTAAAAAGTTGTTTGTAAAATCACCATATATTGGAGAATCAATTAGACTTTCAAAAACCTTAGGAACATGAATTTTGAACCAGAAGAGAGGTTTCAAGACATAATCTTTCTCATGGAAAAATTTTCATTGTTCATTTAGTAGTAAAACATAATCTTATTCGTTTCATTCTTCCTTGATAGCTTGAAGCAGCTCATGAAAGGGAGAAGGAACTGTTGCAAGAGATAGCTGAACTGCATTGGAAGTAATAATTTTATGACTTTACTCGATTTGTAAGCATATGCACAGAATAATATTTAAGATATATATTATTGCACTTGTCTTACAGATTAGCGTCCATGCAAGATGAACTACAAAGACTTAATAAAACGAGGAATGACTAGGTTTGCATCTTTTGACTAACTTCGACAAGTACTTGCATAGGATAGCCTGCAAATCTAATTTTTAACGACCGTTGGCTTACTCAGGTAGATGTTTGAACAATAGCTTTCTCAACTATGACACACGGAGGCGTAATTCTTCCTTGCTTAGCACTACAAAGAATGAAGATGGAAATGTAAAATGTAGGATTATGTATCCTTTTCTCTAATGTTTTGTTTTAGTTCAAAACAAATGCCTGTAGAAAGGCTGTATTGCTCCAACAATAAGGACCTGAGATGTTATGCTAAGAAATGCCTAAGAGCTGAATTAGTTTGGTAAAAGATGCCATTGTTCATCATAACCCTCTCTATTTGTGTAATCAATTAATTCATAAAGACTTTAAAGAAGATATTCTTTTTACGAGATTGTTTATAAATTTTTGAAAAAAAAATAAAATTTGGATATGAATTGCATGATTTAGTAGACAAGACATTTTCTTAAAACGTTGATTCGACATGTATGAACGATTTAGTAAAAGAAACTTATAATATACATTGTAACTGAATAGGATTTTATTTTTTTAACATTTTATAGAAAAAAAATTATCTAATGATTAAATTCAAGAAAATAGATGATATATGATTTAAATATTGATATAATGGCTTTATAAATAAGTATTACATTATTATTAAAACTACTCATCGATTCTTTTTTTCTTAAAAAAAATCTAAGTTAGTCCAATTTAACTATGATAATTAATCAACTTCATTTCCAACATTTTCTATTAAATTTATATTTGAACATAATATTCTATTTTTTAAATAAATTCAAAATACATATTTGAAATTCTAAAAGAATTGTTTTGAAATATTAATTATATGTTTTTAAGAAAAAATATTATTAATTTAGACAATCTTAATGTTACATATAAAATTTGAGTATGATTTGATAAATTTAAATTTTACATGCTCCAACATTTAATTTTTTTTTTTATCAAATATTAATACTAAAGGATTTTACAACCTTATTTTGAAATTTTACATAAAAAAGGATTTTCCAAATTAAAAATTTTAGATATTTTTTATTCAAAATTATACTCTTATTTTAAAGTTAATTTAATTTTAGTTTATATATATATATATATAATGCATGTCTAGATATAATGTAATATGAAAATTTTATAGTAATAGGGCCTTCTGCAATAATTAATCATATAAAATGAATACATCTAATTAATTTTATAACTGCAGTCCATTGTACTTGAAATACTATCTTTTTATTAAAAAAATATTTTTTTAATATAAAAATTGTTAAAGGATTATTTTTATGAATAATAATTCTTTGGTACTTCCCTTGAATATTTTAAGAAATTATAATTTCTTTACATCAACAGAAAAAATACATTTTAGATTAACAATTTTTTTTTAAAAAAAATATATTTAATAATGTAAATTTAATATTTTGATTTCTAATATTTGTGCTTATTACATGTTATTCTCCTTTGAATTAATATTTTAATATGTTATTCTGATAGCAATTGTAAAACTAAAATTCTGAATAAAAAGTAAAATATTATTTAATCTACATTAATTTAAACATAGTAAATTTAGTTAAAATAAAATTAATCTAACTTTATGTGATCCGGTAACCCAAAAGTTTTTTATAAAAAAAATATTTTAAAATTTAAGTAGGTATAATATTTCAAGAACAAAAGTTATAATTAATTAATTGTTTTAAAACTTAGGTATAAACACAATTCATGCAAACTATTAAATTGTTTATTTATATATTAATAAGAACTTTGTACCATAGGCAGATAATGGACGCTAGTTGATTATGATTTGGATCGCATGGAAATAAATATTTTATTATAGAACGACACGATGCATTTTTAAGACTTAATCATCAATAATAATTTAGGTACACTTCCATTTCCAACAAGATTATGTGATCACTTTGAGGATTCATTTGAGTATAATAATAACTTAAACACATCTTTTTCTTGTGCTTTTTAATTAACACTAATTATTCACGCTGATTAACCTAAAGAGAGCCGAATCCATCTCATAAAAATTTCTCAACCGTTAATAGAATAAATCAGAAAGCATTCGTAGTAGGCACTCTATTAGCCCAACTTTTTTAACTCAATCTCCCATTAAAAAAAGTTTCAAAAAATTTAGATGGCCCGAATTTGGCCAGCTAGAAAATAAATTTATCTAGTTAGAAAATTAATTAAGTATTATTAAATAATAAAGAGCGATAATTTTTTTTAAATTAAATATAAAAATTGATAGGAAAGAATATAATTGACTTATAAAATATGATATTTTAAATATCTTTAATAATCATCTTAACAATTAATTAAAAAAATTTTAGTTGATCACATTCTAATCATTTAAATTAGTTGAAAATTTTATTCCTTAATTTATTGAAGTTTAAATTTAATTATTAAATATCTAAAAACTGAAGCCCTCAGGTGGACACGTCTTTTTCATCAAACGATAATAATAATGATCATGATAGAAATAATGATCAAGTTAGTGCACTTTCTTGAAATAATATTGACAGTTCCCTCGGAATGGTACGATGATTAAGACATAAGAGATTATCACATAAGATTAAAAGGTCGAATCTCGGCGTGTCGAGCATACCTCCCCCATGCTTTAATTATTTGTACCAATTAATGACTAGTAGTCATTCGTGATTTACCTCATTCGTATTGACCTAGA
>JBBPFP011080458.1:0-12415 GCA_037974795.1 Kaempferia galanga | reverse complement strand
AGGGACGCTGGGCTTCTGTGCTGCCCGCCGCGAGTGCTTCCCGATTTACCCTGGTGGTCGGTGGGAAACTTCCGTGGAACCGGACCGGTCACCCCCAAGGATAGTCAATAAGAGGCTAACTGGATTTATCATTTTTTGCTGAGAATCAACCCCTGGCTATTACATCAGAATGTTATGCGTCCACCGCTGAGTAGATTCGACTATTCTAGGAGCGATGGAAATGAATGAAAATTAATAAAATTGTAGTTAGTACAAGAACCTAACTTGAGAAATCTTCAAATCAAATGTTGTATTATTGTTGAATAATAAATATCTCTAATGTCATTAGATAGCTCTGAAGATTGGCCTAATATCGTTCGTTAGAATGTTCAAAACATACACTAGTAGATCTAAATATATTGCCAATAGAATATAAAATCACCTACACAAGATCAAATGGCAGGATCTTTATAAGACTTATAGGAGAGAGCATCTAATTATATAGGTTAATAATTAATTTTACCATTCCCTTCACTACTTTTAACAAATCTATTATATACTTTAGAACAATATCAAATCTTTTGCATATTATACATAATCACAATACTACAATAAAATTATCATGTCCCTAAGTTTTCATTAACAATCTATTCCCGTCCGAGTTAACAAGGATAAATTACAAGTAGCAGCGACTGAGGAAGGCAATGTACTCATCAGATGAGTCGAGACCAAAGACGAAGAAGCGACGACCGGTTTGGGGTCGAAGGGTAGGGCGAGCGACTGCACTTGACGTAGTGAGATTTTGACTGCAAATTGCTCAGACACAATGTTACCTTGTTCATGTTTAGCTCAAGCCCCAACTGAACCTTCGATTGCACTAACCAGATGATTACAATTTAATTTCTCTCTCATGTTACCACAGATTATAATCATTAAAATATCATCAAGATTACACAAGACCTTATTTAAGCTTACAAGAAGAGTTTGTGATACCGCATACTCAGCTTCAAAGCTTGAAAGCAAGTTTTATTCACATGTATAGTTAGTTATTCATGAACACAAAATGTAATTGTTTACAATGTAAAAATGCTACAAGTCTGATATTGTAGACACAAAATCTAAACCAAATTGGCATCTGAAATATAATCATACAGGAATAGTATAGAAAACTAAATGCACCCCGACATCAGCCATCCACGTGCAAGAGTTAACACAGAACAGTTAGATGAAACCAGATGAAATGATCAGGCTTTTCTTGAATTGGAATAGAGCTACTAAATCAATTCACGTATAGAATCCACCAAAACATGAAGAAATGAAGCAACTAAACTTATGATTACTAACAAAAGTGTTCAAAGTACGACCTGATCAAGGCAAGGGAACTGGAGTTCTCCAGCGATGGAACTCAACCAAGTCTCTGTTAACAACTGAGCCATTATGGAGCCAAAATGTTTCTGTAGACTGGTGAAAACGCCTCACTTTTCTCTGAAGCTCCCACATGATGCCTTTCATAGCAGAGCATGGCTCAGCTTCCGAGGCATAAACCCACAGACACTGCACCTGTCTGCCTCGAGCTATCATTGTTTCTATCACTTCATCTGACAATTTGTATATTTGAGCATCTTATTCTTGTTGCTAAATGAGTCAAAGTGGTATATAAGGAATTGATGATAATGAAGGAACCTTAGAGATTAACCTGGTATGCTTTCTAGGTATTCAAAGAGTTGAGTGCTTATCCGAGTAGATGGCCATTTGATAGATATCTGCTTATAATCAATCACATTTTGGAAAGGAAGCTCGACTTGATCCGATAAGATGACTGGGACACATTCCTGTTTGCAACTCGCCCTATTAGAAACCCCAAAAAATTGCCTGCTTGCAAACTTTGATGGCATTTTTATTGCAATCAACTGGTAGATGTGTAAAAAATAAATGAAAGATTCAATGTGCCTCCAAGATTTCAATGAAATCTCAGGTGAGAGTAATCTCCAAACACATTGATGTCATCAACAGTTCAAAAAGACAAACTAGCTGCTTGGTCTAAGCAGATGCATTCAGGAGTTTCAGAATCATATTGCATCTAGCTTATGACTTTGAAAACATCTTTAGTAGAGAACAATTGCATTTGGCTAAAAGATCTCAATGCAAGCAAAACATGAAATAACAAGTATAATGTAGTACTTGTGTCTATCATGTAAAGCTCATTATTTGGACCTTCAAGGCTTCAATAGTGGCCACTAGTTGAAACTATAAAGATATTCTCACATGAATCTACTTGCTTATGCAATGTGCATGCACATTAATTTATGAAATTTTATGATTGCAAATATTTGTGTTTGTTAACTATGCGCAATGTATGTCCTGTCAGATAGAGAGATACCACAAAGAAGGACTCGTAGAAGCGAAGTGTCCATGATGACTCGCCACGTGGAGCTAGGCAAAACTTAGCATTTCTCAAGTGATTGAAGTACTCAGTTCTTCCCAACTTGTTAGGCCCTGTGAGATGCAACTCTGGAGATTCCAACTGTATATCAATCAATTAGCATGAGCCAGGAAATAATATGGATGATATACAAAATGAACAGGAAGTATAACATATAGCATCTCACTTTTAAGTGAAATAAGCAAAACTGTCCTTTTCTTTTTATCATATACATCTTCTTCTCTTTACAGAGAAGAAAACAAATGTGCTACCTCCTTAAAAACCAAAGCTTAGCCAAAGGTGGGACATATGATAAGTTTCTCTGAATTTGTCATGCAATTTGTGAAGCCAATTCTGGTATATTGCCTACCCCATCTTCTCGAGAGAAAATTATTGTATTCTTCCAACATATCTTTCGGCTGTATTTACAAGTTACAAGATATCACTTTTTGTTGTGAATCAGCATGAGATTAATTCAATGGAAACCTCACTGACAATGCAGATTTAGTACATAGCCAAATAAGTAGTACAGTAATCATAAAAGAACTCATTGCAAGATTAAGCAGTATTATGTAAGATTAACATGAAATGCCCACCTTCAGCCATGGCTCATTTGTCATTCGTAAGCGAGTTTGGATTAACAGTACGTTGAATGCCCAACAATAAGGTATCAATTCAGGGAAACAAATTACATATGTTTCATAAATAAAAACAAATAGCTGATAATAGAAACTCACCTTATCAGGATATTGCTTGGCAAGTTCCACTAATTGAAGACGACCAACCTTTTCCTGAGCACGTCCTAGAAAGTTTGCCAAATAATTTCTATTTGATAATGGAATAGGCTGAACCACATTGGAGCCATCCAACTTAGTCATTCCATCATCAACATTTCCAGGAATAATTATATCTTTCCAAGTATTAAAAGCAGTAACATCGCGTTTATCAGTACGGTCACCCTATACAAATAAAGAGTATTGCAGCATCTATACGAGTCTTCACATAAACAAGTATTGAAATAGGAGTGTGAAACCTTAAAGCGAGAATGCTACAACATTTAACACATGTACGTAATTTTTCTCAATCAGATATGAACCAAATGCAGAGGGGAAGCTGATAACCACACACAAAGATAAGATATGTTGACATAGACCCAAGTTTCTTTTCCTTCATTTCATTATGCAACACAACTCACAAGAGGAAAGACATTAATAAAACACCATTTGCAAGACAGAAGTGAAAGCTTCCAACAAAGGCTGACTAGCAAAAATGGCTTAAATGTACATATAATAAGACCCTTGGTCTGATATATTTGGCTTACAATGATCAGTCATCTTCTTGAAATAACATTTTTTTTAAATCTCAGGTTGCTGAGAGTTCGATCACTCCCGATGCATGAAGAACAAGGAAGTAGAAAATAGCAGTTGCAAAGGACATCAGAGATGTGTACCAAATGAAAAAGGAACCTGCTACAACTTGCTCTCATCTCTAATCAGTTTATTTTTTAATTCCAGAAGCGAACTTTGTTAACTAACGACACTATGTAAACAATATGAACCTTATATTTCATGGATTGCTTTATAATGTTCTCTCAATAGTTTTTTGCTTACTGCTTCCTAGTTATCTGGTTCAGTGGTTCCAAACCCTATGTGCTTCAAGCGCAATATAAAACTAAAAAATCTTGTTCCCTACGAAAGTGCAAGCAATATTTAGTCGCACCTAATAGTATTCAGCAACCAAATAAAGTTATCAACTGAAGCAACAAAGTGCTTCAATGACAATGACTTGGGGTTCCGTACATTAATCACCCTGAGCACTTTCATACATCATGCATTCAGCCAACTTTCCCAGTTTGTAATACAATGAATTTGAATTATCTCAACAATCTTACTAACATCTTAAATGGTCTCTATGTTAGAACTATTTGACCTTGTTCTATCCAAGCGTTATTACCAAGGGTGAAGCTAGGCCCCTTTATCAGGTGGGGCAAAATATTTAAATGGTAGAGCAATAGAGGGATATAAGACGAGGGTTGCATTGCAGGGAGAGAGATATGAAGAAAGAAGAATTGGCTCGTAGAACATAGTTTTAATTTTTGAGTATTGCCCCTACTTTTATTTTTTTAGTGGGGCAAGACTCTAATATTTTTCTAATTCTATACATCTCTAGAGATACACAAAATTGAGACAGGGCAACTGCCCCACTAAAACCATATGCGGCTCCGCCGCTGGTTATTACAAATGATACTTATTTATAACCACGATAACCGCACCCACAAATTTAAGTGCATACCATCAGCTACTCAGAGAGAACCAAGCAAAGAGAAAAAACAATTAAAAAATTAATGCTTTAAAATAACTCATGGATATATATAATCATAGCATATCAGTAAAGAAAGATTTGTGAATAAGCTAAATAATACTAATAGCAGTCCTTTTGAGGAATAACATCGAGAAAAAAGAATAAACGATGAAAAATCACTTTACGTCCTTCCTGTCCCTATTTACGATGCATATGAATAATATCAGAAATAGTACCTCTGGAGTCAAGATGATTGAACGATTCAAAAATGTAGCCCAGGACCGAAACAAGTGAGCACCAGCCCCACTGCACTTCTCGTGAGATAATTTAAATTAATTATAACACATGGGCAGATGACACAATAAACAGCTAGATTGACAATTATATAAAGTAACAGAAAAGATAAATAGAATACCTAGGGAAGACAAATATGTGATCACGACCACCTGAATATCGGAAATGTGGCATTTGACTGAGAACCTAATCACCAAATATAAAACCATAAGCCACTTCATAATAGAGCAGGCCAGCTAAAATAAATAATTCTTTAGATACTATCGTGGAACTATTATGATAGTTAATAGCAAATTTCTAAATAAACTTAAAGCAGAGTGAACCACGTCAATAGAAATAGACAGTAACGAAATTAAAATGGTGCACTTCAATTAAAAAGGAACAAAAAATGAAAACGCCATTACAACAAATACTTTTTGCTAAATTCATAATTCTCAAAATATAATAAATTTAATTACCTTTACATACGTTTTATTGATTTCTTTATCACTCAAACCGCCCATCATCCTCACACATTTAACATATGAGGGAACAAAGAAGAAATCTGCTTCCTCCTTGTTCAATGTCCGAAATCTTGACTTGAGAAGCAGCTGGTGGATTTTGACCTAAAAACATCAAACAAATGATGTTACATAAATTTTCAAATGAGTATCAACAATAGAAGACATTGTTCCTTTCAGGAAAAAGGAGTAGAGAATTGGATTCACATGAAAATTCCAATTGTTAAAAAAAGTATCATATTTTGTGGAAATGGAGCTAAGCCAAATTGGGTTTGATAGATTCAGAGAGGAAGTGTTGCAACAAGAAACAATCTAATTTTGAAGTAGCTATGTATGCACATAGCATGGAGCTGTAAGTCATGCTCATATTTTGAAGCATATAAAAGGATAAAAACTCCAACAACTGGACAGATTTTGGAAACTGCATAAAAGGTAACAAAGGCCATTTAGTTTGGATACCTTGGAGCCCACCTCAAACACTTTCACTACTTAATACTGCCAACCTACAAGAACCTCTTCAATGCAAAGCTCCACTTGAGCTCCTAGCCACCACCCACCGTATTCAAGAAAGTTAAATCTCACAATATCCCACCAAGCTTACTGCAGTCAAACTGAGTGTGATTGGAGCAAACCCAACCCAAACTTACCATGACTCAATTGAACTCCTCTTATCTTAATCTCTTCTATCCACATTCCCAACCATGATCGGAGCTAAATTCTTGTGACTAGCAGGCTTCTGCAAACTATTAAAGTTTCTACCTTTACAGATTGAGCATCTTCTGTAGGAACCTCAGTGGTAGGCATGGAGCAAGAGGAAGAGAATAAAGCAACGTTGAGTTCACTAGATTCACTAGTGTAGAGGGTTCAAGAGCAAACATCCCGACAATGTGGAGAAGAGCCTACAATCTCTCACTTGTAGATGAAAATTTTGGCTATAGGATCTCAAGCTATGAGAACAAAAAGGATTCAAGGTGGTGGAGAAACTTGAAGATATAGGATTCATAGCCCAGAATAATGGTTTCAGGAAGGGTATTCCCAAAATTGGAGAAGGAAAAGATGAAGCTTTTAAAGATATGGGAATAAGTGCAAACAAGGTAGAGGAAGTTTGTGTGGAGGATAGATATGGAATGGCCAAGCAGTGGATTGAAGTCAAGGAAGGGGGAATCTCCAAAGATGAAGGAGAGGAGACCAACAATTCAAACTCCATTCACCTTGGATGTGTTGGAAAATTTTTATACCTACAAACTTTCATATGTTGAATATGAATACATATGAATGTACATACCTTTTAAATCATGTTGATGCTTTAATTTCCTGAATGTCCTGATATGGAAGGTCTGATGTGCTGATATGTCAAGTTTCCTAGACAACATTATGCGGAATTGCTCGTTTGTGGTTCTCCAAATTGTCTCTAGGAGTGAGAGCAAATTTAACTAATATGAGATTTTAAGGCCTATTTTGTGGGCAGTAGTCACATTGGTCAAAGTGAGGACAACCTAATGAGTTTAAGGTAGGGAGATGACAAATCTGCACTTAAACTTGAGTAAGTTTATTGAAGTGCCTAGACAAGTGAAAGCCTCAAACCGTTTTGATGACCACTTTTCTGTTCGCCTTAAGGTCTTCAGGGCCTCTCACTCATTGTCTAAAAATCCACCCAGAGGATTATGCCAAAGGTGGCCGACTCAATTCCATATAGGGTGAAGGAACAAAGAAGATTTCAACCAGAGGACAAGCACCAAAGAGACCTTGATACATGACCTCCTATGATAAAGAGGTAGAAGGGGATAAGGACAAACCTAAGCACAACCGATACCAATGGGGTTATAGGTATATGATATAGATGAGTGTATACACGTGAGGATCTAAATTAAGGAGTTAATTTGAAGGTTTATTTGGGAAAATTTATTGAGTCAAAAAAGGCTAAGGAGTCAAAGGAAGCAAGTGTGATGTAGGAGCCGATTCAAAAGCATATCAACATAGTGGCTTGGGGACCAAAATCTGGTGGTCAGAGCAATAATAAGTTAAAATCTTATGCATGGACGCAGGTGAATTAACTAAGATGACCTAACATGATCTAAGCATAAATTGCTAATTGCCTAGTGCAAGGGTGCTAACAGACACAGAGAGCTTCGTCAATGTTGTACATCTCAACACTTTTATGAAAATTATGAATATTAGCGAGATCTAGAAAGCAAAATTCAATAGGACAGCATTTGGAAACTATAACTTTGAATGTAAGATTTGGGATGAGTTATTCATTTGAGCGCATACATTGGGTTTTCAGTTGTGGGTTTGCCTTTTGCGTATAATGCAATTTTGAGTAGGCCAACTTTGAGCAAAATGAAGAATGTGATGCCAATTACCACAAAGCCATCAAGTTTCCAACTCCAATAAGGGTGGCATGTTAAGACACATCAGGTGGAGTCAAAAAGTTACAAGCATTCATTGGACATGAGCCAATGTTTTGTTCAATAAATAGAGGAGTTGGAAGAACTCAGAAGGGAAATAGAGCTAAAAGGGTTAATCTTATGTTCAACAAACTAAAGAGGAAATGGAAGGACGTGGAGGGAATATAGAGCCAAAAATATGTTAGAGAATAGAGTTGGGTTACCAAATAAAATTGTTTATGGCCAAGAAAATGTCTGAGTGTACTATTCAATCGAAGCCATGTGGAACTGTCATGGAGTTGGAAGAACTCAGAAGGGAAATAGAGCTAAAAGAGTTAAGCTTATGTTCAACAAACTAAGGAGGAAATGGAAGGACATAGAGGGAATATAGAGCCAAAAATATGTTAGAGGATAGAGTTGGGTTACCAAATAAAACTGTTTATGGCCAAGAAAATGTCTGAGTTTAGTATTCAATCAAAGCCATGTGGAATTGTCGATGGAGTTTTTATTTAGGGAAGGTCCAGTGAGGAAATCAAAGTTTTTAGCCAAATCAACTATTATGGAAGTTCAGGACATGTTGAAGCTGTGTTATAGGTTGAGTTGGTATTTTGAAGTCTATGAAGGGAGGGAGATTTCAGTCATTGAGGGAGTTTTAGTAATGGCATACAAGGTGACACAAAGTTTCTCTACCTTGGCTACCTTCGAGCTCACCTTAGATGTTTTCAGTCATATCCAGGAATTCAACTCAATTGAACTACCTGTACTTCAGGGAAGATGAATCTCACACCTTGCTTACCTCAGCCGAACTGAGTGTAGTTCAGGCGCATCCAACCTAATCTTAAACATGTCTCCACCAAACTCATCTCGGCTCAATCTCTGGCCACATTCATAGCAAACTCCTCTAAGTTCAAACTCCTCTAGCCACATTTCCAACTAAGGTAAGAGCTACACTCTTATGACTAGCCGGCTTCTTCAATCTGTTATAGCTTTTAACCTATCAGTAGGTAAATCCGACCAATTCTTTTGATAAATTATTGTCACATTACAGTGACTTAATTAATTGTCGTGCTCAAGTAAAAACAAGATAAATTGAATAACACACCTAGATGAATGGGATTCCATCTTATAATCCTTTCCAACATAAGAAATCGAACATTAATTTCTCAATAATTCAATCAGAACTTCTTCGCGTAGGAATCGTTCCTTAAATTGCGACGAGGACCAGTCATCAAGTTTAGTAACACAACTCAATAGAACGACTAACTAGAATAGTGTTCAAAATAAAGAACAGGATACCTGCGTGCCCCACTGTCCCTTGAGGCAGGCGTCGGGGGAGATCCGGCCGTCCCTTCCGCGCATCAGCTCGCGGAGGCCATCGATATCTTGCTCCTCGTAGACGTAGATCTTAAGGTCGAGGCTGGAGCCGTAGCCTCGTTCGGGCCAGGATAGATAGCCGCTGCTGCGGTCGAAGAGGGCGGGAGATGCAGCGGAGGAGGGGGAAGGAAAGTCGCAGGAAAGGCGATCCAAGGCACGAGTGACGAGGAAGGTGGCGACGACGAGGACGATGGCGCCGATCTTGTGGGATCTTCCACAAAGCACCGTCGGTAATCCGCTGCCGGAACCGAGATTGCGACCGCGGCTTACGCTTCCCATCAGTGAGAAATCGAGAGCGGAGGCGGAATACTGGAGAACCAAAAAGAGGGAGGGATCGTAACACCCGTTACATTCCAAAGTGTTTTTCTAAAAAACTCTAAATTTAACTACTTTTTCATAAAAGGGCCGCGAAATTTAAACAACAATTAAAATACATCCAAATTTTTAAACTTTGGATTTGGCAATTAAAATATTCTATTTTTATAATTTTTAATTTGAAAGGGCATTTTTTTTTCATAAATCATATGTTGAGTTGGAGGGAGGATCCGCAGGTTGTTTTTTTACTCGGGATGGTCGACATGTAATTGCGATTGGATCGTAGATTCAGTTGTGATCTAGTTGTAATTGGTTATGATTCTTTTCTGAATTCACCTTCCCATCTAGTTATAGTTTGAGTCAGGATAAGCGACCGGAGATAGACGGGCTGTCAAGCACTGAGTGGGGGGTCTCGGCCGCTTTTCCCAACTCAAACTATAACTTGGATGGAAAGATAAAATTAAGAAGAAATTATAACTAATTATAATCGGATCGCGACCACAATTCAATCATAATTACATATGGATTATCCTCTATTCACAAAAGAAGGACAAGAAATCCTCTCTCCCAATTTCTTGGCTTATAATTTAGGTGCAGCTACTTGGAATGTGACCGGTATAGTACCATTAAATATATACTGAACGATGCAACTATAAGAAATTGATTGGTGTCTCTTGTTGATTAACTTTTTAATATTACGGTGGTCATTGTTTACGAATAACCACAAAATAAACATTTTCTAGTGTTTCTTATATTGCATATTAATTAATGTTTTATTTAAAATGATAATAATAATTTAATAAAGATATTTTTATAGGATTACATTTCAAACAAGCAACTAGTGGGACATCAAATATGGTTTGCTTCGTCAATGGAATATATCTTTTGTAAGTGAAGGAGACATCAATTATGAATAATCTTATCTTATTGGTCATTTCCAACAACACCAAAAGGAAAAGAAAGTTTATTATGAAATCTTAATTTACACCAACACATAATTAGTTTAATTATTCATGAATCAATATTCTCCTATAGCACACGTCCATTCTACTAGAATACTTGGAGTAATATAACTAGTTAAACCTCTAGTTTCGATGGTTCTCTTCTTATTATTTTTTCTATCATCTTTCCTATTTCTTTTTAGCACTTTTCACTTTTGCACGTTTGATCCCCCGTCTATGAATCCTTTTACAATAATGCTAATTTAATTTAACTTTCACAATAATCCTTTTATAAATGTCAAAAATTTCACACCCAAATCCAATTAGGTGAACATAATGCTTAATTCCACTAAAGATTTAAACCAAATTCCCATTGGTTACTAAAATTATGACTAACCAACTTAATATGCATTGGTATTATTTCCATGAACAAGAAAAAGAGAGGAAAAGGCCTCTCTTCCTAAAGTTTTAAATGGGCTTTAGCCCATGAAAAGACCTCTATATATCAAGCCCATATTATGCTTCTAGAAGGCTGCCCAATTAGACCACTTTAGTCTCTTGATGTTTATTCAGTTGAACTGCCGCCCCGGCCTTGTGGTCCAAGTCTGAGTATTGAGCCCAATTCGCTCTAACCAATTCGTATTTGCCCTTTTGCTACCGTGACCAGGTAATCACAAGCATGAGTATTCAGCCCACAATCATATCCTGAGTATGGAGTTTGCAAGAACTTGATAATTGTATATGCAAATCATAAAGTTTATGATTGTGGTTGAATTGTGATATTGATTGAACGCAATTAAATTGGTTCAGCTCAAGACTCATGAGGTTTGTTGGAGTTCGGATAAGAATGGTACGAGATATCCGAGAGATTGTAAAATGATGAGATTGGAGCAGGTTCAATAACTTTGATGCAAGTCGCAAGAGATCAACTTTCAAGGAGAAAGTAAAGGATAACGTGGCCGTGGACTTGATGCATCCAAAGGACTCAAATGAAGATGGACTCATGGTGATGTAATGTTGTGACAATCACAAGATAGTGAGTGAGCTGTGAGAGATTAATTATCATTGTAATCTCTATATTAGTTTAGGTCTTAAAGCAATTTAACTCTCTTGACGCCTCTTAATTTTGACACCTCGGTGGGATGGGGTGCAGCGTGAGCCCCATCACGATAGACCTCGCTAAGGACCTCCTCAAGCTCCGCTAGAACTGGCACGCCTAAACACCCTTGTCGTCAGCATCGAGAGCATGTCATGACCGGAAGGTTCGATGGCCGAACCCGTTCGATGCTGATGACCAACTGCTTGTTCCGCATAGGCGGGCGCTGCCATGCTGCTTGCTAATTAATTACTAGTTAAACAAATCAAACTGATTGAATAGCAAATTCTCACTGACTGAATCAAACTGACTAAATTAGCATACATAATTCTCATTGAATTATGGAATTTTAAGGTTGTCATGGTTTCCATTGCAGTGTAGATTTCGCCATCAATGACTGATTTTACAGTTGGAAAATAATCATGTGCGTATGCACAAACTTTCTCCATACTTCTTGGGCCATGCTGTTTGGGCTTCCATTTACAAACCCCGCTCCAACCTAGCATTGATCTATCAGTTTCAAGCACAATGTATGCATCTTCTGGAGGGACTTCCATATCTGGTAGTTGATTTACTTGTGCCTTGATTTCCCTTATAAGGTCCCAATCTGAGTCCTTCATCCTCTTGTCTCCATGCGGTGATGTTTTTTCATAGAGAGGTCCTAATTTAGAGCTTAAATTAGGAATATATGTACGAGCATAATTTAGGATTCCTAACTAGGATCTTAGACCCTTCTTTTCCTTCAGCTTTTCCTCTTTGAATTTTGTGATCTTCTTGTTAATATGGGGTTGTAATTTTAATTTTCC
>JBBPFP011080351.1:0-12419 GCA_037974795.1 Kaempferia galanga | reverse complement strand
AGACACCCGGGATGCCTGGATCAAACACCTGGACTTTACCTCCCGAGATCAGATACTCGGGTTGCCGAGATCGGACACCCGGACTTGACACTGCTCACTAAGCAGAAGTGTTAGATTAACAGATGGCTAACTTTAACCACTTGTTATTCATCAAAACTCGAGTTCGATCATCGGTGCTACCTGCACCAACAATATGTTCGTTGAAATCCTCTGAGGCACTGATGATGATTAACAGTTTTCAGGCGTCGTCCATCTTCACATTCTAGATTAGGCTAGGAAAAGTGTTTCCCCACGAACGGTGCTAAATTTGATCATGTCCGGAAGCTGAGTCAGATGGAACTGCTAGTGAGGTGGATCGAATGTTGGCCGCCAAAGGACTATGAACTAAAAATGGGGGTTGAGCCGAAAACCAAGGACTCTTCACCCATTATCACAGAGAAGAAATGGCGGAAAGCTATTTTCACCCGCCTATGAACACTCAGACGAGCACAAAAAATGTTAGATACCTAGGACTAGGGGAAGATCTCCCCAGCTTGAGTACTCCGATGCTCAAGTTAGAAACTATTATCGATGTAAAAAAATACAGTATTCAAACAGGAAAAAGATGAACAATTCTATAATAAAGAAACATAAAGACTAAAATATAAATCATACTAGACCCGCAAGAGCAGGCCAGAAGCGATGACACGGAGTTGGAGGCAATGTCGAGTTGGAGATGGTGGTGCGAAGCAAGAGGAGCCGAGTTGACAGGTGACCCAGTGATGTCCGAAATCCAGAAGAAGAAGATGATCTCCCAGGAGAATAATACAGATTAATGTGTATAGTTAGGAATTTCTTCTTCTCTTCTCTCCCTTTTCTATCTCCACCCCTTTCGTAGTAAAAAAGTTCAAAAGTGTCCCCTTCTAAAAAGGTCTCTTGCTATGTGGATGTTTATACCATTTTATACTATCTTTTTGACCTCAATTATATCAAGGGGACAAGGAATATTTGTATAAGAGAATGTCAGGTACATAAGCTACAAGAAAGGCCTCCCATAGGCCAAATACAACATCCCTATATTAGGCTGGCAGAATATTTTCTGACAAACAGTTATAATTCTGACAAGGTTGTCTCTAAGAGGTAAACTGGTTGGCAGACTAGATCAGGGCGGTCGGGTCGGCTGAGTCTCATCGGCCCGGTCTGGTCTGCCAGTCAGGTCGGGTTAGCCAGTCAGGTTTAGTAGGCTTGGAAGACTAGCCTAGCGGCTTAGCTAAAAAGAGATGGTCATGTGTTTCCCTTAACTTTGAGCCAACTCAGCCTCCATCTTGACCTTCTTTGCTCCTGTGATAGCTTTCAATACTCACCATATCACAAACTAAAGTCAGATCACGAATCAAACACGCCATGCAATAAAAAGAAATGAATAAATATGAAATAAGTGTCAACAATTCATCGGACTACTCCCTCATCCTAGAATTAAGAACTACTCTATAGAGATGGAGTTACAACCAAAAGATAGAGAAAGAATAGGCATTCTACAACTCAAAATAAAGGAGAAAAAGAGAAGAAAATACTTAGTTGTGTGCCGATCATTAGCTTGAAAGGGGCACTTTCCTAAAATATAAATTTTCCTTAAAAAGAGAGGGTGTCGCCACATGCCCAATGTTTTTGGAGCCTAAAGTTGAATTGTTATGGATTCCACTTTATATCTAACTATGGATCTCAAAATGAACTTTAATTTAATAGATTGTGAGCTCCGTGGCTCAACTAAAGTAAAAAAATTATACCCTTTGAAAATTTGCTCTACTATTCCGCATCAATGGCCTGTCATATTTCATTCTAAAAGCTCCAATTGTTACTCCGTTTCAGTTTCACGCCTAACTCTTCAAATGATACAAGATTGTATAAAGGGGCACAGCCAGACCGTGTATCATGGAAAAATCACGTTGGAAGCTCTTTGACTCCGTTTAAACTTAGAATTCACGTCTTATTAATAAAATAAAAAACTACACAAAGAACAGTTTGCCAAATAAAAAGATAAAAACAATACAAAGTAACAAAAATATGCCAAATATGTATGTCTCGGTACAGACAGACCACGTCGATTGACAAACAAAGAGTACAGACCAAGTAAATTGTTGAGCCCAAGAACTCTCTCAACTGGAGCAAACTTACACCCAATTCAAACTCATATAGACTTGAGCATCGTGCAGGATCCCTAAATGTTGGTTTTGCAGGTTAGGATGCTGTCCAACTTTATCAAATCAAACTCAACCATATTTGCTTCAACATTCCACAAGAGTGCACACTGAATGATTATCTAGCACTTAAAAACTATCGACTGACTGGCAGAAACTTTGTTTGAGTAGATTTTGCAAGATCTACTTTCAAGATAATAAGAATTAACTGAATCAAAGCCAACTAAAACAATATCTGTTCGTACACCAAAATTATCTCGAACTGGGAAAACTTTGCCATTGACTCGGAAACCTGGTCATCTGCAAAATCAGCTATCTGTTACAATTGCTCAAGTCTAGCAACTAGATGTTTCGGAGTACATTTCTAGGATCCAAAGCCATTGTAAAATTATTCCAGCAGCAACATAGTACAATTGCCATGATAATTACTAATCAAATAAATAATACAAGAACAGTCAACCGGTAAAAGAAGCCCCAGTTGACCATCATAAATGAACTAGTGATGTGATAGTTTAACCATCATTGACTTTGAAGAAGGTGTACGAAAGAATCAAGTTGTTGATGCCATTCATCTTAGGATCAGTCTCAAACTCTGGATCAATGTAGAAAAATACCTGAAGAAAATTTTCAATATTGTCGTAAGAAATAAGATACAAAATTCTGAAGTTAGAATAGCATGAGTTTTACTTCTCACCGGCATGTCAATTTGCTCTCCAGGAAGAAGTCGCTGCTCCTCAAAACAGAAACATTGAATTTTGTTGAAATAAACTGCAGCCTATCAAAAGTTATTCGCAAAGGTGTCAGCCTCACCCAACTTTTGGGAAAAAAAGTGCAAAACCAAATCTGAGAAGAGCTATTATGGGATTTTACTTCTGGACAAATGGAAGAAAAAAGTGAGATATTTTAACTTACATATCCTGCCTATTGTTCTTCTATTTTTGATGTAAATGGGCCAAGAAGAGTAGATTCAGGCCAAATGTTATTGAAACTATCTCCCAACGACAATTCAAGTTGAAAGTGTCAAAGCATACACTAAATCCATATCAAAGAATGCAACTATTATGCACCCTTTACAAAATATAGTGCCTCCTGATACTACATAGCAAAATAGCAACCTAACTTGCATTTTATCAATAAATATTTCAATAACAGAATGCCATTTTATCATCTGTGATGAATAATATGAAGAAAACAAAGTGTTTAGAAGCACGCACTACAAATTTGGGATTCATACCTTCATTGGAGTAACATTGTATGTAGAAACACCAGTAATGGGAGTTGAGCTACGATTTTCAGCAGTGAAAAATGCAAGAGCACTTTCCCCAGGTTTAACCCTTACCTAAGGGATACAAAACAACTATAGAAAGTTATGAGCACAATAACACCAGCTCTTATATAATCTTTTAACGACACCAACCTCTCTTTGTGTCGGAGTAAATTTCCATGGCATTCCATCAGCAACATCAGCATTAAACTGAACAATCACATCTCTGCAGAAAGAGATATCAAACTAATATCAAATGACCTGTATAGGCAAATATGTCTGCCTTAACTGCAGGTAACGAACAACAACTATCATTCATTAACAATCATGTTGTTCATAGTTAGGTTGATGACCTGTTACAAATGTCTTCCTCTAATGTCAACCAAATTATCAAAATCTGAAGGAACCCACTATTGCCAAAGTTCAAACTGGAAAAAATTATTTACCTGCTAGGGAAAGGGACGAGATTTCGTATCAAGAGAGAATGATGATGCTCTTGCAAGAGTTCACTTGATACATCAACTAAAGAAACATACTAATCTAAGTGCTTAGAAAATAATTGTTGTACTTTACAATGATAGAGTACTCTGCAAGGAGCATTGTATAGTTCTGATTAGGCCTTGTTATTTAAACAATTAAAAAGTAAACGGAACATAGGGTGGAATATATGCTTAACTTTCTAAGTGTGGTTAAATCATCTTTTTAATTGCGAGGTGTGATTATTATGTTGAGTAAAATCCCTTAGATTAGCTAACTGGTTGAGACTTGAGATAATGGACTTAATGTTAATCACCACACCATCTTGGCAATTGAACTATATAACTTCAATCATGTGATGCAATTCTATCATTCGTAACCTTAATTATCTAGCACATAATTAGACTAATTAGTAAAATCCATCTACCCATGCTATAAATTATGTTAAGATTATTTGTGCATATACTTTTTTTTTTTTTTGTTGAAAAGTACACTCATGAATCAATCTCCATTAGAACCAAAAATTAAGAATAAAGGGCCCAATTGAACATTCTTGAATAAACTTGAAGTTTAACCTAACTATTTGTAAAAAAATAGATCCAAATAATCATTCGCTTAACCTTAACTGTGTTCTTTATATTGGACAATTTTATCTACATCCACATAGCAATACTTGTAGGACTGAATTTGTATATCATCCAAACAAACATTTTTTTTAATGAAACAAAAAAACAATGCCTTGACAGGGCATCACTAATGATAACCGTCCATAGAGCTTGATGGAAGGATAGGATACTAGTTGCCATACATAACTAGGTAGCACAAATGGGTTGATGATAATGATGATTCAACTACTAAAATAAACTAGTATAGATAAGTTCAGGTTAGCATAAGACATTTAATTTCAACATCTAACTTGTAAAATTAGGTTAATATAATCTACTCTGACATAACCACCCTATCAGCCTATCTTTATAAGATTTTATTCAATCTATCCTAATTCGTAAATAAAATAGCCACCCTACCTTTATGAGATTTTATTCAATCTTGCCTCATTCTTAAATAAATAGTCACCCTACCTTTACGAGATCTTATTCAAGCTCTCCTCATTCCTAAATAATAGATCAGAGACATTTAAGCTTTCATTTACAACACTGTTGCATGTCCAACTTAACTATTTCTTTTTTTATCATTAATATTTGACTAAATAAATCCCCATTCTAATTAGCTTAAAATCTTTAATTTCCTAAGGTCTGAGTTTACTTCAACTTAACTCGGACCAATTAGCAAAATTTGATCAGCAGATGATACAAATCAAGGGGTTTAACAACAACAATCTAGTAAGTTTGCTTAGTACTAATGTAAAGAACTAAAAGAAAAATGACACAAGCATACAGTTGTAAGCACTCAACAGTTCACTTTTTTTTTTTAAGTTTTAACACCAGTAACATATTCACATCAATATAATTACTAGATATTCCTTTACTCAGATCCAACACAAATAAATTCTTTGTAAACAACACAAACCATGTGCAAATATCCAAATACTATTATTTCTTGGCATTTCTTGATGAGTTGCCAAATTAAATAAATAGCATATATGGTCGATTCTCTATTATAAAATCTTAATTGATTTCAGAAATCTGTGTTCCACTGCTTATTTTCCTCTCAAATTAACCCTTAAATTTTGATAATGAATCATTCATTTGATATATTATTAAACAATTTGTGTATTTTATTCATATAAGAAGATTTTCTTCCAATCATTAGACATTTTATTAGTCACAAAAATTTTGACAAAAAAAAAAATGAATTGGTTAACAAAACTAACTTGATCTACTATGCTTTCCAAACTTATTAGGAATCAACGAGAACTGTTCTATAGAAAAACAAATAATTTTCTTATTTAATTCTTCTAAAACCGATCTATCAATGAACAACAACTGCCTCAATTGCAGTTTTCTAAAGAGAAGTGAAGAATGATCACCTCGAATTCTTGGTTCCGTCTAGGGAATGTCGAGCGATCTTCTCCTCTACGGTCTGCAGAGAGTCATTCCTTGTTATAAACAATAAATGAAAGCACTTTAAAACTCAGTTCAGGCACGCAAATAACAAATGCACAGATATCTTTTTCCCCCTTTAAGGAAACGCAAGAATAGAGATTTGAGCACTCGAGTAAACCCCATGAGTCAAAAATCGCAAGAGGAGAAAAATCAAAAAGAGGAAAGTGAAAGCTCACCTCTCGGCGACTCACTGTGCCTCCGTAACCAGTTGCCTGGCAAAACCTGCGGTAGAGAGGAACGGCAGCGTAGGTGGCACCGACCATCGCCCCTGCTAACCCAAGGAGGTAAAAGAGCGTTTTGCGCGAGCTGTGATCTCGGGCAGGATCTGAGAGGCCACCGCCGGAGGCGCATCGGAACTGACCGAAGGCCTTGGGAAGAGTGCCGACGGCGTTGGGGCTAGGGAAGCGAAAGGGAGACCGGGAGGAGAGATTTCGGAGGTGGAAGATGGAGAGCCGCATTAGAGCTTCGTGGTAGAATAGGTTTGTTGCTTGTTCTTATGTTTGTTGTGGAAATGTCTCATTTTAATTTAGGTTATATATATAATATTTATATTTATATATATATATCTTATTATTCATTATAACTGTATATATATAACAATTAAATTATAGATGACTATTAAATTTTATAATTTAATAAAATTGTTTGAAAATTTTTAGTTTTCAGAAATAGTTAAAATTTTTAATAGTAATTTACAATTTGATTAAATTAATATTCATCCTATTATAATTATTTAAATTAAATAAGTAAAATTTTAATTTTTTTATTTTACATTTAAAATTATAGGTGTAATAATTTTTAGAAGTAAATTTACTATTTGATAAAAAAAGAACGCTCATCTCATTCTATGCAAGGTAAATTATTTCTACTAATTATCGCGCACACATGTGTGTCAAGCCGTAATAGTATGTGTATCTTTGTTTATATAAAAAATAATTAGAAAAAATTATTAATGAGATTAAATTAAATGGATTTTTTTTAATAATATTTAATCTTGAACTTTAGATTTCTTCTTAATAAAATTATTTTAATAGAAAAAAATAAGATTTTATTTTTTTTAAGTTAGTTAGTTAATTAAGTTAATAAGAGGTCAATTTTGATAATAAAAATATTACTTTCATTAAGATTTTGTCACCCAAGTTGCGCTACCTCCTTATTTACCCTCTCAACTAGGGCTCCTGCGCCTTCCCTTTCCCGTCGCCTATAAACTCATCCTCGCCCTCAAATTCTCCTTCGATCCCTTTCAGATCCCCTCGCTCTTCAAATCGAACCCTAATCCATGGCTGCTTCCCAGCCCTTTGACGGTGGCTACCGCCTCGGATCCGCCTCCAATTCCGCCGCCGCAGGCCCCTCCTATTCGAGATTCGCTTTCTCCTATGCCATATTCCATCCTGCTGCTCCACAGAACCCCTTCACGAATCTCTCCTTTTCCACAAATCAACGGGATCATGCGTTATCCGACTTTTATGCCTCTTCGGGTGGTCCGCCCCCGACGAAGAAAAGGAGGTTCTTGCCCGATCGACCTGCGTGGGACTCCGGCGCCAACGGCGGTACGGTGTCGTTTAGTTGTCGGTCCGCCATGCGCCCTCCGAGGCGAGAAGACGAAAACGCGCGGCGCCGTGACCTGAACGAGGCGCAGCCACACGAGCAGCGGGAGCCCGTACGTTCGGAAGCCGATGGCGCACCATTTGTAACGAGGAGCGAGATCGAGATGTGCTCTCCTTCGAGGAAGGATGGCATCGATTGCCTTCTTGAATCGGAGTTGCGGTTCTCCTACTGCTCGTATCTCCAGCATCTCGGGCTCAGGCTTGACCTGTAACTACGCTGACGTTATCTTCTCTTTGATTGAGTAGATTTTCTTAATTTTTAGATTTTAATTGATAGTATTCGTAGATTATGGTGAGGATGTCAGATGGACAGAACTCCGTTAAAAGTTGGTGGTACATATTTTGATATTGATTTTATTTTGAATTTGCAGGCCACAAACTACGATTGGGGCAGCAATGGTCCTATGCCACCGGTTCTTTTTTCGGAGATCTCATGCCTGCAATGATAGATTTGTGAGTAACGGACATCCCATGATTGTGCCTAACAAGTCTGATGGTATTTGTAGTGGTTAGCTTATAATTGGAAGAATAGAGAAATACGATCATACATCTCTTACCGCCTGATGAATTCAAGGTTACTTTTTTTTTTTTTGTCAAAATAAATTTGTTTAGACAAGAAGAAGAGATTTGCCCACTTGAGTATTCATGTTATCGTTCACCTTATTGTGAATAAAAAAATATTACTACTTTTTTTCTAAATCATAAACTACTGCATAGTAACATGCTTTCTACTTTTGCACTACATTTTTATGTAGAGAGAAGGATAAGGTTGTTTGCCTAAAATTATTATCAACAAAATCTCCCAAACATTGTTATTTTTTCCCTTTTTTATTTAACATAGTAAGGTTTTTGTAAATGACAGCTGAGACTGTGCAAGCATTGAAATTTCGATTCAATCTACATCAGTGGTTTTGAGGGCAAGCTCATTTAAAAGGTTGTTTTCAGGATAGTGTCCATTTAAATGGGTTTTGGTGATGTTGATCAAGTTCAACACATCTTCAATGTTTCATCGGCTTCTATTCTTCTCTTCTCTTTTAATTTCAATTTCTCCATTCATAAAATTTCAAGCATACTTATGGTCCTATACTTCTGTTACACCTTTCACAGGCTTATCAACTTATCTCATCCTGCATGAGTACATGAAGGACAAATCATATTTTAGATGATGTGAAGACAACTCAGAATTTTAGGAAGAGATTGTTTATTAGTAAATCCTTTACACTTTTATATGCCTTGAAACACTGTTTAATATTTTAGTTTCCTGCTAAGTTTAAAGTTTTCAACGGTTCTCCTTCCTCCATCCTTTACTTTTGGCTTTATTTTTCGTACCTTTTATCACTCTCTTGTTTTATATATGAAAGATGAAAATAGGGTAAACTATTAGGTTGTGCTACATCAGCTTATTTCAATTTTATGTATCACAGCAGCTTGTAGGAAGCAACTGATTTTTGTTTTCTTATTCTGGTTGTATGTCTAGGTTTTTTTTAATAAAATAAGCTTATTACCTTCTAATACTCTTAATATTTATTGCATCAGTTGATTGCGACTGCTGCTCTGTTCCTGGCAACTAAGTCTGAAGATACACCATGCTTATTGAATTCAGTGCTCAGGGTATCATGTGAAGTTTCAGAACTTCTCGGAATTCCTTATTATCCGTATCTACATCATAGTAAAGTAATTGTTTGATCTATCTTTTGCCTTTCTGAAATTATACTCAAGATCTTTATTTAGTGTCTTTCCATTTTTGTTATGATGCAATGAAACCTTGTAATCTATCATACAGGAATGGTTTGAACAATACCGTGAACGGGTTATTGAAACTGAACAAAAGATACTTACTACTCTGGATTTTGAACTTCAAGTGGAGCATCCTTTTGCTCCTTTGGCATCAGTTCTTGGGAAACTTGGACTCTCACAATCTGTGCTCCATAGTCTGGCTTGGAGTATGGCCAGTAAAGGGTATGCCTGTTAGGAGCATAATTAAATCTTTTGTTCTCAACATGCTAATTAATATCTTTATTTTTTATAAAATATGTCTAGCATCTTCAGTCTTATTGATCTTTTTTTTTTAATAAAAAAATATCTGCATTCCATTCCATTTCATTCATTTCAAGGGTTGGTTATATAATACCAATTTTATAAGGTGACTCAATATTTTTACTCATTTTGCTTAAACACAACAGGAAGCCTTGTGTTTTCCCCCTCTCAGATAAATGCATGGATGCACCAGCATGTATATCTCACTATCAACCTGAACCAAAATTGTCTTATTGTTTTTCTAGTCTCTTCAGCAATGTTAATAAATGAGTTTTATATTTACAGGCTTAATAAAACTAGCTTCCTGGGTAGTGGATGTTGCTTTGTAAAATTAGTGTTCTAGCTTCCTGGCCTTCACAATAATGAAAGGTTGTTTGCAGTGTCTTGACATCTGAAAATGTTGTTTCTTCTAGTAAAGGTACATTTTTATACAGGTGAAATAATCCATATCCTAGTTCCGAGATGTCTTTAATTTTCTAGTTCAGGTATAGCATGGTCATCTCCAGGTGTGTTCAGGATTGAGGGTGGTTGCTAATTGACGTTCTCTATAGATGTCTTGGTTGGCTTTCAACAATTGCATGGTGATCTCCAGTTAATTTTTGAAGTGACATCTCGCCTGCATACATTAGTCTGGTCCTTTTTACAAACTTAAGGACTGTCTGATAAGTTAAGTTACAGACTAAATGTTTTATCCAAAAGAGGTAAACCATTCCATTCAGTGTACTCATGTTTCTTGGGCATTTATTAACTATCCAAAAGGAGCATATGCACCTATATTTTTGCATAATGCAGGATATCTGATTAGATCATCTTTGATATACACTGTAAGCAGAAGATGCAAGCATCAAGGAGAGAATTGTTCTCTTCTTTGTTTCTCAAATTTATACTACTTTCCTGATTGAATAATGGATTATGGGAGGGGAATATTGGAGTATTCCTGGTTTCGGGAATTGATGTATGATTGGTTCCAAAAGACATGCTATAGTTTAGCACTATAACAGAATTTCAACTGAAGATTCTCAGACTATGTGTATCAGATGGACTTCTGCTTTGATTTGGTAAGGAGTCTTTGTATGTAGGATTGATTGTATGTTTTTGCTCTAGTCCTGAATGGCTTTTATCTTTCTATTTGCCAACACATCTGATATGTTTATTTTAATTCACCGAACACCTCATGTAGCGTTGCCACTTTTCTGCTTGCGACAAAATGGTTTGGCTGATGGCTTTTGCTAGTTTTCATTCTATGATGCTTTGATTACTCTGGCTTAACTATCCAATATACAGCTCACGACTGTTTTTGATCTGCAGTTATAGAACCTCACTTTGCCTTCAGTTTAAACCCCGTCATATCGCTGCTGGAGCTGCATATCTCGCTGCCAGGACCCTAAATTTTGAGACAGCCTTACATCCAAGCATTTTGCACCAGTTTCATACGACACCATCTATCCTCCAAGGTATCTAGTTAACGAACTTTCTGGTATCGCATGATTGCTGATGATGTTTATCTTATGCCCTATACTTTTTGTGGAGCTGCAGAAGTTGTCCAACAGTTGATGGAGCTTTCTTGACTCGAGGCAAGACCTCATTCTGTTTTCCTAGTAGCAACTAGTTACTGTATCAGGAAAAGTTGGCTGCCCTAATGTCTATCAAGTTTGCTTTTGTATTGGCCCCTTGTGAACCTTATACTCAGTTACTAAGAAAAAAATCTAACTTCCAATGTTGCCACTTTTTATCAATATGATATCCCTTAGATAATTTGCTAAATAAAATCTGAAATTTTATTTTATTAGCAAAATGATCTATGCTTTGAATGTACCATAATTTTACAATCTGTAAAATTTCAACCCCTAATTTAACATTATTTATTATTGTTTCAAAAACTCGGAATGCTTTGAATATTCACACATGATTAAATCTAGTTAATTGAATTGTGAACTCTGATAATTAATTGTCTTTTAATGGTGTTGACTAGGACAATTATGTTCACACAATAATCTCCTTGGGTTTTACTTGAGTTCTTTCAAATTGAAATAGCCATGCATTGCATTTAAAATAGATGATGTCATTTCATTGATCTTTGATGCTGTTTATGTACTCCAAGTGATATATGATGCTCTTTTGTATAATAAGTGATATAAGATAGGAATTGTTAAAAACTTAATGCTTAACCTTGTATTGTTCAAAAGCTTCTCTTAAGTTTTTAGTTTATGTTCATTAACCTTCAAATGGTCCTTCTCTTAAGATGAAAATGAAAAGCGAAATCATGGTGATATTTAACAAAAGAATGATTTATTTATGTAAATGAGAGAAGACAAATAGGTTTTATTCCACCATTTAATTTAATATTTAAGGACAATAAGTTATATCAGGTCTTGAGGTCGAAACTCAGTATGTTTGAGCATATATATTTTTCATGCCTTAACCATTTATAGTAATGGCTAGTAGCTATCCGTGATTTACCTCTATTTACGAGGGCACTAGGAGTAAGTAAATTGTCTTTTGCCACACAGAAATAGAGAGCCAGTGGGCCTGGATATAGTTACATTAATTATTATGAGGAAGATATTATTGCAATTGATAAAAGGTTGAATCTTTGCAAAATTGAAAAAAATGTTCTTACAGTGGTCAACTGTTTTCTAATTTACCTTTAATTGTGTCAGGCTATTGGAGTTGTAAATTTTACTCTTTTTTCTGATAAAAAAGGTGATTCGCTCGTCCCACCTCCGTCAATCTGTCCCTAGGCTAAAAGGAGTGGAGAGTTGGTTGTCCCATAGTAGTTGGCACCGGCAAAATG